>JAAVTI010000904.1:0-45198 GCA_011947335.1 Phytophthora constricta
GGCGGGTACTCCCGCACATAGCATCGGCGGATGCCTGCCTGCTGTTCGACAGCCCGAAGCTCTGCTTCTTCATCCTCAGCACAGCTGAGATCCATGGGCTCGGCACCTCCGGCCAGCCGAGCTGGCGCTCGCTCCAACCCGTGACAACTTAAAGTTGTGTTCGGCATTTAATGCCACAGTAACAGCCTCTTCAAAGAGCGCGGGTTGGTGCGGAAAACTTCCGTACGGGCGACACCGGTCCGAAGTCCTTCCATGAAGATGGTTACAGACACCAACTCCGGTAGAGGTTCGGCGACCATACCCGCCATGAGCGTACGCAGCTCCTGGACATAGTCCACCAGTTCCTTCTTGCCTTGGCGGCTTGCAAGGAAGCGTGAGCGTACGCGATGGACCTGAGAACACCTGCGCTAGCTGGGCTTCAGCTCTTCCCATGTAGGAAGGCAGCGTCAACGGACGCTCCGCACGTGATGGCCCACTCCCGGGCTCGCCCGCTAAGCTTGGAGCAGCGAACGCATTGCTGCTCGGCTTGGAGAATGGCGGAACCCATAGCCATCTCGACCTCTCGGGTCCACAGCTGAAGGTTCTCACCTTCCTTGCCGGAAAAGGCATTAACGCTCAATACGAGCGGCTTGGGTCTTGATATCGCCTGAGGCGCAGCAGCGCTGACTGTTGGATGTGCTCCATAAGAGCATTCTCATACGTAGAGAACGCCTCGAGGCGCGCGTGAACTGCGTCCGAACCTTGGGACGCCAGGTGCGCCATGCCCTCAGGGCCTAGCAGGGACATTAGGTTTTAAGCGTGTCCTGCTGGCTTTGAGACAAGTGCGTGAACGCCGTATGCTCCATTCTCACAGAGATTCAGTAAACGACTCAGGAGTCAGATTGACTAAGTGCTACCAGGTGCAGCGGGGCTGCTTAGGTGTGCACGGCACAGAGGAAGACGTAGGACTCCCCGAGTCTCAGTTCTAGGCGTTCCGCCTCAGGTTCTTTACAAGAACCTAGTATAGTCCCGTAACTTAGGACTCGCAGAGTCAGTGTCCCTTATACAAAGGCCAACACAAATTAACTTGCAAAAAAGAACTGTATTGAATTATTAAAGCGGCTAGCCCGTACCTGGTGTAAATGTATGAGTCTAACTATAGCTATAGTTAGCTCCAGTGAAAGGTAAATGAATGGCTGTACGGCCAATGGGTACCAGGTACCAGTCGGATGGCTATCCGCTAGAGGTTGCCCGTGGTGTGTACCACACGCGAAGCAACCTTCGTGTAACCCGTTACAACCGGTACACAATGATGCCTCACTAGACACTTCACAGGAAGAATCTGCCCTAAACGTCCATCGCTGCTGTCTTGCAGCATAATGGCGACGGCTTGGAGCAAGCCTGTAACTCGTCGTCGCTATCGTCGCCGTCGTCACCATTTATTGTTTTGCTGAATGGCCCTCTCCCGAGGCGAACTACCTGTGTTTAGGTATTAAGTGGAGTGACAGGCGTTCGTTCCAGCTGCATTGACCTGAAACACGTTGCCTTTTCCAGCTGGTTCAAATAGTTTCCGACACGGCTTTTTTGCCAAAATAGCTATTGGGCACTAGCCTCTGTTTTAGCTTTTCAATCCGAACGCGGCCTTAGATTTGGAGACATTTTATTTCCATTTGAGCGCGTATGCCAAGTTTGAGAACTATTGTCCCGGCCATAAAGGCTTGGACGAAAATAAATAAATTTCAGGTTCTATATTTTATCGGTCAGTTCTCGACAACGAGTAGCCCCATTTAGCTGATGCTGCCCGCGCTAGAAAGCGTCAGGTCTAGTATACTTCTGCAACCATCGCGCTCTCAAGCGACTCTTTCATTAGGCAAATGCCGGCCGGTAAGAAATTATCCGCGGCGGAAAAATACCTAGTGGTGAGAACGTATGAGTATATACTCGCGAAAAGTCAGCAGCACCTGATCTCTGTAGAGACGATGTGCGTGACCACGTCACGAGTGTCTGGGTTTCGGGACTGGCACCATTTCTGGGAGCTGAGGGCACTGGGAGAAGCACCACGACCGGAAGTTCGCCTCGGTATGGTAAATGTGTTGTCTTTGCAGAGATATATATCAGTTTTAACATTTCGCTGGTCGAAATATGATATATGACAGATGACAGGTCCAAAACCAGCTGGTAGGCCGCGAATGCATGGGAACAGCCTGCATCCTTTGGTGCGAGGGCTTGTCTCCGAAATGAACAAGAGCGGAGCCCCTGTTGCAGCGCCTAAGTTAGCGAAACGGTTAAAAGAAGAGCATGATATCGCAATCTCGGTGCGTGCTTCGCGTCGCGTGCTACGACGAATGGGCATGAGGTCTATTAAGGGCAAGTCTCGCAATATTCTTGCGGAATCTACGGCAAATGTTGCTTTTCGAACGCAATATTTGAAGAAAAAATGTCCAATCTTAACAGGAGGAACTTTCCGACTCGCCCGGAGGTTTATTTGGATGAAACGTTTTGCAACTTGAATCACGTCGCCCAGCTTTCGTGGGTCGATGAAGATAAGGTACGATATACAAAGAGCGGTCGAGGCCCAAGGTAAGAATCTTTTTTAATTTGTATTGTATTTAATATGCTAAACTTTGCTGCTGCAGATTTTGTATTATAGCTGCCAGCGTGATTCGTCGTGAAAAAATGGAATCGTTGGTGAGTTAGTGGAAGGTTCAAGAGAAGTTTGGCAGCCTAACTTAAAACGCAAGCATGATGAAGATTATCACGGCAACTTTAACACAGAACAGTTCGAAAGGTGGTTCCAAAATCTGAGTGCTATTCTTGCTTCGAAATTCGGGCCGTGCAACATTCACATGGATGGGGCTAGTTATCACAAGAATTAGACCAATGCAGCCCCAAATTCCAGAGCTCTTAAAGATGATATTCGCTTTAGCTGGAAGAAAAAGGTGTGTTCATTTTATTGTTTTAATGCTGCTTGAAATGCTAATTGTACTGTTATATTTTGCTGCTTAGAAATTTGGTACGACACAAGCTATACTAAAAGCTGAACTGATGATGCTTGTTCGGGCAAACAAGCCTAAGCCAATTTACAGAGCCACTGAAATTGCCGCTAAGTACGGTCACTTGGTGTACTACACACCACCGTATCATCCAGAGTTGCAACATATCGAGCTTATCTAGGCTCACATCAAGGGCCACATTGCTTCCAACCCGGCGTCTAAAATGGAGGAGCTGCGTCGCAAAATCGACGCAGGGTTTGCATCGCTCACGTCGAATACGTGGACAAATGCATATAGGCATGCCCAAGGATATGAAAGGAAGTACATGATGGAGGCGAACGAATGCGAACTCGTTACAGACGAAGACAGCGAGAATGAATCTAGAGACGGCGAAGAAACTAGCGATAGCGAGTGAGTGACTTGTTGTCTTTTTTTTTTTGATATTCCATTTGCAGGTTGTTTTAACACGCACGTCATTTTTTTAACAATTGCAATTTACACCAAGATATGCACAATCCCCAGCTGTTCTCTTGGTTCAGCGAATCGCCAGGCTGAATTGAGCATACGTGGCAGGCAGCAATTGCAAAAAAACGCAAGAAACAGAGGCCGTTTTAAATTGCCAAAATGAATAGGAAGGACTTTCCGCACACAAAAACGGACACCAAATTCAAAATCTACGCCCGTTTTTACCCCTTAGATCTAACTGTCGCTACGGGACAAAGTCGCGCGGAGCACGAGGAAGCTCTGAAATGTAGGTGTTAGTAGTACTTGTATAAGTTATCCAGGTACTTCCCTTGAAAAGCGTTTTTTTGCGATACGTGATGCTGCTCAAGAAACATAATGGGGGCATTCCACCACCTGGCAGCCGCGCATCGGGTCAAGGTCTGTGCCCTCCTTGGTTGAGGAATGCAGAGCGAAGATTGCCTTGTGCGCGCGAACTCAACGATGCGAGAGGTTGCGTGTAGGTTGCGCGAACGTTGCTGTAAGAGGCATTGGACTTCAAAAACGTGACCATTTCAATCGTGGTCACTAAAGCATGGCAAGAAGTATTTACACGAACGCACAAAGTTACGGACGAAGTCATATTTAATATGACTTCGTCCGTAACTTTGCTGACATTACCCGCGCTCCGAGGTGACAGCAACGTTGATGTCCACGAAATCGTTGTAGACGATCCCACATGGAGGGACGGAGCCAGCCCTATTAATACGGGGGCAAGGTTCAGTCACCATGTTTTAGGCGTGCTGGTCGTCGATTTTTGTATTTAGGTTCCACCCCTACCCACATGGCTACACTCCCAGTGCAGCCATGTTGTTCATGGGCGACAAAATGGAGAAGCCCATGGACGGCACGTTGATGGTCTCCAGGTCCTCCGCAGCAGAGGCAGCCGGGGCTACATGGACCTCCTCCTCCTATGTTGAGTCTATCGTGTCCTCTTCCTTTCCGCTTGACTCCTCGTGTTTCCCCAGATTGTGCGTGCTCTCCTTTGGTCGCCGAGCCCTTTCGAGCCGAGGCATTCCAAAAACCAAGATGGCCATTTCATAGACCAACTACGGCCAAGTGCACAAGATGTCGAGTATCGTTTGGGACGGATGAGTCAATACGACCCACGACAAAACCCCTCTAAACACTATTCAGAATCTACGCCCGTTTTTACCCCTTTATCTAACTGTCGCTACGGGATTTGTGCCAGGAAGTTGACAGTATTTGTGCCGAAAGTCCGTCCAAGGTTTGCTGGCCGTGGACTAATGAGGGGTTCATCTGTTCATTGATTTCACTTCACTTATGCTAACGATTACCGTACCCTGACCTGCATGTCCAAAACAAATAAATGGAATTCGAATACAAAATAATCCCATATTATTACTTGGACCTGTATTGGTTGTCTGTTCAAACGATCGTTCGCCCCCAAATAGAGGTAGTCTACGAATCGCAGACATTGCCATAGTCGTCTACCCACTCCGTTATGCATCCTCAGTGAAATTTTGAGCCACTCATCACAACTTGCATTTGCGAGCGCCGCCCAACGGTCTTCTTGGGCAGCCAGCTCACCCGGGGTCTGTTGTGCATGTTCTTGTATCCATTGCGATGTGTGACTCCATCGGCCCTGAAGTTTTTATCAACACTTCGTGATCATTGACCCAACTTCGCCACCACCACAGTCTCAACAAAGGGTTTTCAGGTTATCCGAAGAGTTGATTACAAACCAAAGCGCACGACTAGCAATCATGGAGATTTGGGTGTCTCCCGTGTGGCGGCGGTCTCAAGCACACCGACAAATAGAACAGACGGCCTGACAAAAGTCACGCAAAGAACCATACCGGTACTGATACTGCGGCCTTGGATGTGGCAAAAGATCCAAGATGCTGTTCCTTGACACCATCTTCAAAGAGAAGTTCCTGTGTGTACCTGCTTAGGTAGCAGAGATCATAGCACGAAAAGCGTGAAACCTTCTCCGCGAAACACGACATTCAACAGGCACATCCCAATAAACAGGGCTCTAATACCAGTGAGCTGCATTAATGATACGCTGGGTGCTATATACAAGGAACTACTCGGGGGCTGCCACGGGCTGGCCCTCCTTGACTCAGTGGGCGGCCCCTTGGTCGTCCACTCGATGTTACTCGTGTCTCCTTATTGACACTTTTGCGAGCCGCCGAACACGACGCACATGGCCTCCTCCTCCTTCAACACGCTCTTCTCGGCATCCGTCCGCTTGTCCTTCATCGCGTCCAGCTCCGCCTGCATGAACATCTTGAGCACGAGGCGGCCCATCAAGCTCCGCTTCATGTTGCCCAGCGACGGCACGCCGTCCCACACGCGGTGCACCGAGCCGTCCAGGTAGCGCTGCGGCTGCACCGGGCCCTCAATCTTCTGTGCCAGCTCCGGCTTGGCGCCAGTCTCCTTGAACGCGGCTACAGCCTCGTGCGGGTACGCGAACCAGCGCAGCCACTCGTGCCTTGCCGCCAGCTTCTGACCCTCTGCGACCTCCTCAGCCGAGGCGGCCTCGGTGATGCAAACGTCCGCCAGCACAGCGGCCTGGTCAGGTTTTTGCGACGGTGGGCGGCGATGTTGACGATTGGGGCGGTGCACACGGACGCACGCACAGTTTCCACGTCCTCGAACTGCATGTTCGACAGGAACTTCTTGGCTGGGAACGACGAGTTCGAGCGCGACACGTGACGCCACGAGCCGTTATGCGGGTCGTACTCGTACTGCGGCAGGAACTTCCAGCCGTGGTTGGCCACGAAGTTCACGGCCTCGAGAATGTACTCGACCTCGTCCTCGTCCGCGAAGTACGGGAAGCTCATGCGGGACACTCCGGGCTTCAGCACCTCGTCCTTGGCCACCACGGCGTAGCTAAAGCCACGATGTGCTCGCGACTGAGACCGAGCAGACGAGCTCCGAACGGACCAGCGCACTGGCAACCACCGCGAGCCTGGATGCCGAACAGGTCGTTCAGCAGAGCACACACGAAGTTGTGATGCAGGAAACGGTCGCCGAAGCGCACGAGGAACGAGAACACGGGCAGGCGATCCACGTTGTCGTGGCCCAGCAGCACGATGTGGTCGTTCTGGCCCAGCACCTCCTTCACGCGCTTTACGTGCTGGCGTTCCAGGTCCATGATGTGCTTGGGACCCACACGCTGCTTGAGCTCAAAGGCGAGACCCAGTCGGATGCTGCCCAGGATGTCGGGAGTGCCGCCCTCTTCACGCTCCACCTTGTTGGCGAGGTAGCTGTGGGCCTTCTCCGTGACGAACAGGACGGTGCCACCCCGGGCATCGTCGGCACCTCATTGCGCATGAGGTTCTTCTTGACCACCAGCACACCAGGAGAGCCCGGACCACCCACGAACTTGTGCCCCGAGAAGAAGACGGCGTCCTTGTACGCCAGCTTGTCCTTCGGGTTCATGTCAATTTTGACGTAAGGGGCACAGGTGGCGTAGTCCCAGCACGACAGAGCGCCGTACATGTGCAGCAGCGTGGACACCTTGTTGACGTCCGCCAGCATGCCGGTGAGATTGGAGGCAGCGGCGAACGTGCCGATCTTGAGCTTGCGACCCTCGTAGCTCTGGAGCTGGCGCTCCAGCTCCTTAAGGTCCAGGCCGCCCGTCGTAGCCTCCGGGATCTCAACGACGTCGGCGGCGACCAACTCGCGCCATGGCAGCAGGTTTGAGTGGTGCGAAAACGGACACGTGAAGATCACCGGGCGTTTGTTCGGGCGGTGGTGGCGACGCATGGTATTCAGGCCCAGAACCGTGATGAACTTGTTGATGGCGCTCGTACAGCCCTGACCCGAGAACAGGACCACATCACGGGCCCCACTGCCACTGAGACGGGCATTCACGGCCTTGCCGATGATCTGGCGAGCCTCCTCACGGAACGACGTCGTCTGCAGGCCCGTCACCGACGTGGTCGTGTGCGTGTTGCCGTACGTCGGCATGACCTCGTTGCGCATGAACTGCTCGATACTCTCGATGGCCTTGCCGCTGGCCGTGTAGTCGGCGTAGCACTGCGCCTTGGTGCCGAACGGCGACTCGAACGGCATGTTGCGACCGATCATATTGTCGGCGATGTCGTGCAAAAGTTGCTCGTCAAGCGGTTCAACTTCTTCGACTTCAGCCTCAAGTTCCTCATCCCCGTCACCCTCAACAGACGAGGTGGTGGTGGCCACAGTCATGCGACGGTCGGTCTCCTTCATGACCGTCGCGGCGGTAAGTTGGGCGTCCATGCTGGGCGAGGCCATATCGCCATCCACGATGCTGTTGGAGCTGGACGACGTGGCCGAGGCGAGCTCGTCGTGGTGGTTGTCGTCGTCCGATTTACGGTCAACGCAGTCGGCCCCCATGTCGATCGAGGTGCTCGCGGTGTTGGCGAGCGGGTTCGAGTTGGAAGACGACGACAAGTCCTCCGTCTCGTCCTTGGGGAGCGTCGCCAAAAGGCTTCGACGCGGCAAGGAGCTCTCATCGACACTGCAGCGCAACATGGTGACAGGCACACGGATACGACACGGCGCAAGGCGATGGAGGAGGAGGCACCAAAGCTTTACGCTTGGCGAGATTTTGGGAAATGACAATCCTGCTGGCAGGAGCAAAGGTGAGGCACTTGAGCCTCACTCCGGAGACTTTGCGCTGGGGTAAGGCTTCAGCATTCAGAGACGTTGGGGGCGGGAGCGAGGGAAGGAAGCGATGCAACGCACGCCATGCCGCCGCTTCATGGCCTGTCCAGAAGCACAGCCCTACGACGAGAAGGAAAGGCTCGGCGCATGGCCATTTCGAGCCACGTTTGACGCTCAAGGCGCATAAACGCCGTCGGAGAGCTCTTCGTGTTGCATGTCGAGACTCGTTGACGATTTGCGTCCCTTGCCCTGCCTGCAGACGGGGCAAGGGGGCGCCATCAGATCGAGACGATGTTCTTGGTCAATGTGAATAACGGAGACGTGCCGCGTTGACACATTGGCCGGCTGGAACAATCAGCTGGAGGATCGGCGTCTCCATACCAATTTTGAAATGGGTAATGTTGCCATCTGCGAGCTCCCGCTGGGCATTGCTGCTCGACAGAGTTAATGGCAACCGGACTGTGAATGTGAGCAGTCATTTTTGGCCTGGCGGCGACGTACACCGCGAGTGAACGCTTTACTGAGGTGGACCTTGCAACGGCGGGAAGCGAGCCAGCGCCCGTGGTCTCCCTGATCCCCCACGCGATCACGACGGCATAAATCCCTCCCGCAGCAACGAGGCAACGGGGCAGCACGCAAGGTGCAGAGCGCGCACTGCCTGCCAGAACGGTCGCACCCGTGTCGCCTTGTTTGCAGCCTGTACTGTAGTTGCAGCGGACATTGACGTCCTGCCAGGACGGTCGCCCCCGTGACGCCTTGTTTGCAGCCTGTAGTTGCAGCGGACACGGACGTCCTGCCAGCATCCGAGCTCCACCCACCACCATGGCACTCGGCCTTCATGATGACCACCCCGTGCGTCGAGATGGATCACGCTGCTAGCGGACAGCAAGTACTGTACCGGGACTGGAATGAGGCGTCCCACTCGTCGACGAAGTTTGGACGACAAGGCATAGCCAGGCCTCACCTCAATTGTGGGAAATTGACCTCTAATTTTCCCTCGATTTGCTTAATAAAGGCAATTTCTCTTTTAGTAATAGAGAACTGTTGTTTCCAGAGAAACTCGAGTCTTGGAACTATTTTTACCCCGTTGCTCCAGAAAGTTGCTTCCTTGAAACAACTCGACCCAATCGAAACTTCAAGGAGCAAACCTTTTGGAATAAGTCAGCTAAAAATATCCATGTTTTATCCGGATACAGTATTTTGTTTTGTTCCAGACCATGTTATTCCAGAAACTACAGTTCTCTAATAAAGGGATAGTTAGGGAATACTCACTGAATACAAACTTAATATAATTGTGCCTGAATGTTTACACCTTAGTGATCCTGGTCCACAAGTGAGGACACAAGTTCAAACTGCTTCGCGTTGCAGATGCCTTCGAGTGTCATCGTCGGCTCCGTCATCATGGACTTCGTCTTCGGCAATACAGTCCAAGCTAAACGCACATACCACGTGGATGAATGACACACATCGAGCATCTGTAGCTCCACTAAGATAGTTAAGCTTATTAACTTGCTGTGTTGTGCGCACATGTGCAGCTGCAGAACGAAAATATGCTCCGTCGCGTACGTATCCAGCCAGCAAATCGAACAGTCTTGGCGACCCAATATCCACTGTATAAACCGTGTCATCACCTGCTTTGAAAAAGGATAGGGCCTTTGTACGTGTAGCCTGCGCTTCAACATCATCAGGATCGAAGAGCATGACCCCAATGCTTTCATCAACACTAGATCGCTTGATATCGAATTGGATCGGCGTATCGCGGTCAACACGAGCTAGTAACATGGTGTTGATCCGCTGATACACATTACTGCTTCAAAGTTTAGGGTGTACTGCTTCATGATGGCGTTTGAAGTTGTTCGTACGGAATGGAACTGGAAGTACAGCGCGTTTATCGTACGCTTTCGCTTCGCATTGGGTTTCACTTCACGACCAAACCTGATGCAAATTCTGCATGCCACGACTAGCACAGCAGCCGTCTCGGAGTGTCGCTCCGAACTTTTAAGCCGTACTTAGCATCATGTCCTGGCTGGAACGGTTCTTCACGCCTGCCGTCATGGGGTCATGGGGTCTGTGCTCAAGTTCGCGTGTTCGTGAATCAAACTGCTGCCTGGCGGGGAGGAGGAAGCGAAAAAACTGGTTTGGGGTGGCGGCGCAGACTCAAAAAAGTGGTTGGTTCGCAGCCAAACGCCTGGTAAGATTATCGCGACGAATTTGTTGGTGAGGGAGCCATCTCAATAGTTACTGAGGGAAATGACCCCAATCTCCCTCAATTAGAGAGTTAGCCATCCGCTCTCTGTATTTCTCTCGTGCTCGACAACGGGCACTGCGCCTTCTACTGACCAAAACCGAATCTTGCGGGCCCGGCTAACTTCTTGGCAAGGCATTGACGCCGCTCCCTCTCGTCGTGCCCCCCGATGCACGTGAGCTGGGCTCGACAGCTTTTGGGGGTCCCGCGTTACTGCTCTGCACTGCTACGTCATATTGCTGAGCAATTTGCTCATGAATCTCCTGGGTCGATTCAATCGACAATGCGCTACGTGGCGATGCCTGACCTCGGTAGTGATCGGCGTGGCATGCAGAGGTCACCTCCGAATGCGGCAACTGTCAGGACTCATCTCTATAGTAGGAGACCCCTCGCGTTATCGTATTATCCGTCGATACCAGCTCGTCGCGATATCGGACCCCTTCAATCCATCGGACCCCTTCAATCCCCGCGTCTTCGTCCAACGACGGTGATCGAGCATGCCGCGCGAAATAGGGCGGACTGACCCAGAGCGCGAAAAGGCCATCGCGCCTGGTACTATACTTTGGCGCTAAAATTGTATTGTGAATTCCGGCCAAATTTGGCGATCTGGGGCTATTCTATGCTCAAGTCAAAACCGATCCAAGATACAAATCCAAGTCATTTTGCGGATCGCCCAATTGGGTACCACAGTAATCTCTCGTCTAAGTGCGACTCGCTTATAGTTTTGTATAGCTCGGGCGATTGGCGGGTCGATTGGGCTTGGGCGATTAAGCAACCAGTTTTGAGTAGAACTCACAATACAGTAATTTACCTCAATAAGTAACACCTGATGTGGCATAAGCTCTGCCATTGAAACCAAATAATAGAGGTGTTATAAGCACAGAAGCGTATGAATCAGAAACACGATCTCACAGGTTTATCAGCTATGAACCATTACTTATTGAGGTAGATTACTGTAGTGTTGCGATTATAAAAACCGCTTCTCAACACAAATCATTAGCGAGAACAGATGATGGCGCGATTGACATGAGAGCTCTGTCAATTTGACCAGCGTACTATGTAAGATCAACAACGTCGGTCGAGCAAGTTCGCATGCATGTGCATGCAGGGCGGATTGAGTCAGAGACTTGCCTCACTAATACGATGCGGAGAGCACTTGGTCAATTCACGAACCTGACCAATCGGATGATGGCTGTACAGATCGCGTTTGGGGGTCATTGTTTTGCGAAGCGAACTCACCAAAACACGTTAAAACGCCGTCTCGATAAAAATGACAATCATACTTTCTTTCGACTGAATTTCGGCAATCCTTACAACACGCCAAACGCATAGCTTCTGCAGCGACTCGAACTACGACGACTAGGAGACGCTCTAATGACATGGTTCGAGGTGCTGTTGCACCCTCGGAACATGGCGGGGCTGCATTCGTCCCACCTCGTCAAGAGCTCCGTAGGCGTGGCCTACCCACGCCAATCGGATGAACTTAATCTTCTATCTTGAAGAACTCTGGCCTCGAGTCCTCCCTCTCCCTGTGTGGTATCGCTCAAACCGTTGGCATGTAGTGCTTGAGCATAAGACGCCCCATTTTACTCCTTTTCAGCTTGGACATCGAAGGCACGCCATCCCACATGTGGTTGATCGCATCGGTCATATAAAGCTGCGGTTGGCACGGGCCAGTAATCTTCTCCGTCAGCGGAGCCTTCTCGCAGTGCTTCTTGTAGTCCGCGACAGCTTCGTACGGATACACGAACCAGCGTATACTCTCGTGCTTCTTCGGGATTTTTGCCCCTCAGGGAACGGGTCCTTCAAACCGGCCTCTTTCATACAGGCGTCAGCAAGTCTAGATGCCTGCTCCAGATTTTCGCGTCGGTGTGTTGCAATGCTACGAATGGGCGCAATATTCTGCGATAAGCTCTTGGTGCCGTTGTTGAATAATTGCAGCTCGGACAAACAACTCTTCGCTGGGGATTCTGTTTCAGTGTGACGCCATGCTGCAGTGCGGATGTCAAAGTTGTACTGTGGAAGAAACTTCCAGCCGTGGTCAGCCACGAAATTCACAGCATCCAGGATATAATCGACCTCTGCGTCGTCGACGAAGTACGGAAACTCATGCGCACGACACCTGGTTTAATCACCTCGTCCTTCTCAGTGACTGCGTTGCCAATAGCAATTGTGTGGTTTTTGCTAACCCCGAGCAGACGAGCTCCAAACGGACCAGCACATTGACAGCCTCCGCGTGCTTGAATGCCAAAGAGGTCATTTAGCAGTGCGCAGATGAAGTTATGGTGCAGGAAGCGGTCTCCGTAACGCATTAAAAGTGAGAAGACTGGCAGTTGATCCACGTCGTCACTTTGACGACCAAGTAACACGACGTGCTTGTTCTCGCCTAGAAACTTGCGAACACGTTGCACGTGGCGACGCTCTTGAGCCGTAATTTTCTTCGTTCCCACACGTTGCTTGAGTGAGAATGCAAGACCCAGACGGATGCTGCCTAAGATGTCGGGGGTACCGCCTTCTTCGCGCTCGACCGGGTCTTTCAGGTAGCTGTGAGCCTTCTCGGTGACGAAGAGAACGGTGCCACCACTAGGCATTGTTGGGACCTCGTTATTCATCAACCGCTTCTTCACTATCAGCACACCAGGAGAGCCCGGACCACCCACGAACTTGTGCCCCGAGAAGAAAATGGCGTCCTTATAGGCCGTTTTGTCCCTGGGATTCATGTCAATTTCGACGTAAGGGGCACAGGTGGCATAGTCCCAGCAGGCTAACGCGCCATGCCTGTGTAGCAGCTTGGACACTTTGTCGACGTCTGCCACCAGTCCTGTAAGATTCGCAGCAGCAGTGAAGCTGCCGATTTTGAGCTTTCGTCCGCTGTAACTCTTTAGCTGACGTTCGAGCTCCTTGAGGTCAAGACCGCCGCTGCTGGCTTCGGGGATCTCCACGATATCGACTGCAAGGCTTTCACGCCACGGCAACAGGTTCGAGTGGTGGGAAAAGGGACCAGTGAAAACCACAGGACGCTTGGACGAGAGATGAAATCTCTTGACAGAATTGATTCCCAGCGCAGTGATGAACTTGTCGATAGCGCTGGTGCAGCCCTGACCAGCGAAAATCACCACATCTTGAGAAGGTCGAGCGTTCACGGCACGCGAAATAATTTGCCGAGCTTCCTCACGGAACGCCGTCGTCTGCAACCCAGTCACCGACGTGGTCGTGTGCGTGTTGCCATACGTCGGCAAAACCTTGTTGTGCATGAACTGCTCGATGCTCTCGAGCGACTTACCGCTGGCAGTGTAGTCTACGTAGCACTGCGCCTTGGTGCCGAACGGTGATTCAAATGGCACGTTGCGGCCGATCATATCCTCCGCAATGCTGCGCAGCAGTTGGTCTCCAGCCTCGTCGTCCAAAACCTCCACGTCGTTGTCCACGCAGACACTATTATCTCGGACGGTGGGTGACTTCGAGTTGTCGTCACTCTCGAAATCAAACGAGGTCGTGGACATTCCCAGCGGGTCGACTTCCGAACCTCAATGCTCATTTTCTCGCGGATGAGCGAGCTACCAAGTCCTCCTGATTCCGAGACACGGAAAACCTGCGAGACCCATGGCGTTGGGAGCGACGTCGCCGAGCTATCCTGGGTGGTGGGATGCATGCTTTCGAATGGAGACCAACCCGACCAGCAAGACTAACAGGTGGTGAGAGAGCTGTGCGCTCGGAGGTGGTTTGGAAAATGGCAGCACTTGTCAGTCACCTGTTGAGGTTTGGTGAGACTGTTGATAAGTCTGACAGGGCATTGGCAGACAGACGCCCAGCGACGTTGCCAAGGGTTAGTCGGCGAGTGATCAGGGACGGAAGTCAATCGCCGGCACACGAGCGACGATGGGATGTCTGGTCAGGCGTAGCTTTTAGCCGTGCGAGTTGAGTTTTCGCCGGCTCTCATAATGCTCGGAGCTGACGCGTGGCCGATTGCTTCAAACTTTGCACGGATAGGGGATCCGGTGGATCGATTTGACCGGGGGATGTCTGTAAAAGCTCCTGTGTCGACTGCGTCTATCCGCACCAAATCTGACACCTCGGCAGCCCTCCGCCGCACAATCGAGTTTCAACGCGGACTATTCCTCGGCATACACTGTGCGGCGAGGTCAGGCATGGCTTACGGGTGACAGCAAGCACGATCACCAGCAATCTTCATGGTACTGTAGCATTTCTTTCGTCCACAAGTTCGGCGGGAAACGCCAGAGAAACGAGTGCTGCCGGTGCGAGGGTTGGACCAGGAACGAAAATGTTTTGTTGTCAAACAAACACGGAAATCCCGCACAAGCGATTGTGTATGGTCGTGCGTGGTAAAAGCAGCAGGTGCCATTACAACACAAGTCAGACACGTTACACGCCTCAACTCAATGCGTGGTGATTATGAACTGCCGACAACTTCGCCATCTGTACTGCCGGCACCTTCATCAATTGCCTGAAATGTTGTCAAGGTGATGAAGGCGTGAGGTGTTCTGCGTTTGCAGGCTCCATCGCTGCATACTGGCACATTGCTTACCAGGGCTCTTGCATGCCGATGACAAGCAAGGTTGATCAACAACTCATCAGCGGCGATTACACGACATTGTCTCGCAATCCCGAAGAAGGTGACCTCGCACTCGCACCCATGTCCTTCAGGGTGCAAGGTATCGAGTGCGCAACGCGGAGGCCTCTACACTGCAGTAGTACTCCAGCTACTGTACCTCTCGACTGGTCTACGAGCGTGGCGACCGCCTCTTAGTTGTTCACGGTTGTTGCAAGCTGAGAGGCTTGTCGAAGCGAGCACTAATGCTCGTACGTTCTGGGAAGTGATACAGTATTGGTGTTCCCTTTGTGTGTGCGTTTGTGTGTGTGTGTTTTTCATTGAGAAGTTCTAGTATTATTAATAGCTTGCTTCCAACCCTGCGCTTAGGATCCAGGGTAGACTGGACGCAGCACATTGCGAGGCAGGCTCAGACTTACCCCCACGAAAAAAGCAGCACTCGATGAAACACGACGCCTTGAAACCTTAGAAGGAGAATCCGATTAACGTCAAGAACTGCGACTACATAAGTTAACGTTGTAAATTTCAAAGCTAATTCTGCACACAACGCGCGCGGCCTTGTTTCCTTCGGAAAATATGTTCTTGGGCTGAAAATGGGGTTATGAAGGGCACTAGGGTAGTACCACCGCCGTATGAGTCGTAGAGATGGCGATAGCCCAGATGTCGAGGCTCATTCGTCAGAATACAGATGTTATGTTCAGAAGTGAAAAATATACAAAGCGTGATGTATTTCTCGCCCGCTTTTTGCACGTTTACTAGCAGTCAAGTATTAATTCAGAAAACAGTGTAATTAGTCTGGACCAGAATTTTTGCACGGCTCGATCGAGACTGCATGACTTCCATTTGTATTCAATTCACCTCTTATTTAGTCTGGACGCGTATTAATGTCAGGCATCTCGAAAATCGCTCGCATCGCCACGATTATTCTGGACCAGACTAATTACGCATCCAGCCTAAATACACTGAGGCACTTTCCAAGACAGTTTTCTTACAAGTCGATACTATTGTGTCGGTCACGGTACGGATATCGTTAGCATAAGTAAAGTGGAATCAATGTGCTTCACTACGAAAAGGAAAAGGTGCCCCAAACCCCTAATACTGTGGCCGTATCGACCTACGAAAGTGTGAGCTCGTGTTTCAACCGTAGAACGCTACGCTTCTGCCTCCTAATACGGCCAAGCCAGCTTTAAATTCTCCTCAAAGTTAACATCAACGAAGGGCACCTTGCTTTCTCCGAAGTCAGTTTCGTTTAAAGCGGCCCGCGCAGCGTCCGTCAGCTGCTCCCACATAATGAGGTCTTGAAATTCCCCGCCACTCTTTCCGGTCGTGTCCACTGTATGAAAGCCTTTGTTGAGAGGGTCTGCGAGATAGTTGAGCATGCAGGTCGTGCCGGTGAGTCCATCGGGGGTGGAGGGGTGTACTTAAAGTACGTCGAGACATAGGAAGCAGGAGACACCCCGATAATTGTTGGCTTCTCAGCGGCGGGATTGTCAAGCCACACGACGACGTTCACCCAGTCGTGGCGCTGGCCTTTTCTAAAGAGTGAGCTGGGTTTGTCTTTGGGGAAATACCACGCGTACATGATGGCCCACAGATCGCTATGCCAAACAGCTCGAGCGTAAACCTGCGAGCCCAGACTCGACCCCTCGCAGTCTCCGCCGGAAGGCCCAGACCCCTTGAGCCCCGCATTGGTCTCACCCGCAGCATTAACAGCAGGGTACGGGTGGCATCCACTGTCGATAAGGAGTGATGGCTTGAACGTGACGGCGGCTTTCTCCGATACGGTGACTGGCTCCGGTTGGACGAACGGCTGCACCTTGTCGTGGTCGATAGTGACGGCGTCGACTGCGGTGACAGTAGCGGCAACAACCACGAGCAGCGACCAGAACTTCATCGCGTAGAAGACGAATCGAGAAATGAGCCTCCGCACATGGATTGCCTGGATTTAGCGGACGCGTGAGGTTCGCGATTTCCGGTAATCCATGTCTACAAAGAGGCCGCTGTCCAGTGCTAATCAACCCGACGAAACAAAGCGTAGTTGGCAATCCTAAAGCACCAATATCAAATCATGCGTTTAATTCGCGATTTCGACATCTATGATGATGCATCCTACTGCTATGCTCGAGCTCCTACGGGGCCGTTGGGCCAGAACGACCACATCCTACAGTACTTAAGTACTGCTGGGCCACGACAACGTGTATCACCTGCCCGTGTTCTCGTTCCTCGTGCGCTTCGGCGACCGCCTTTCCTGCACCACAACTTCGTGTGTGCTCTGCTGAACGACCTGTTCGGCATCCAGGCTCGGGGTGGTTTCCAGTGCGCTGGTCCGTTCGGAGCTCGTCTGCTCGGTCTCACTCGCGAACATATCGTGTCTCTGGGCTACGCCGTGGTGGCCAAGGACGAGGTGCCGAAGCCCGAAGTGTCCCGCATGAGCTTCCCGTACTTCGCAGACGAGGATGAGGTCGAGTACATTCTGAATGGGATGAACTTTGTGGCCGACCACGGCTGGGAGTCCCTGCCAGAACATGTCACCCTTACACCTTTTTGTTTTCTCCAAGCAATGTCTTCCTTGTTGGTCTAAACCATTTTTAAAGAGGTCGCCTGCAAAGTACAAGTATCGTTGAAGTCGTCCAGAGCTGTAGCCATGTACCAGTGTACCACCAGTCCATTAGTCTCAGAAGACGTCTTCCTGTCCATTCCATCCGTCACGACACCAGTCCAGCATGGCGCTCCCGGACGAAGCTGCCAGCGCCCGCTTCTTCTGCGAGGAGCTCGAGGAGGACCTTTCCCAGCAGCTGCAAGACCAGACCCAAGAGACCTCCAGCCAAGCGATCGACCACGTGAGCGCCGCCGCGCAGCGATCCGTGGACCTCATCAGCCGCAACGTCGTGGGCAGACACACGCTCTTCGACTCGCCCTTTGGCCCTCGCGCACTCACGTACGCAGACTTCACTGCCAGCTCCAAGCCGCTGCAATGCGTCGAGGACTATCTGGTCAAGGAGGTCATGCCGCTGTACGGCAACACGCACACCACCACCTCCGTCACGGGGCTGCAGACCACGTGCTTCCGTCACGAGGCCAGGCAGATCATTGCACAGGCAGTTAATGCCAAAATCACGGGACGGGGAGCTGAGGACTGTGTGCTGTTTACGGGACAAGGCTCCACCAGTGCAGTGAACAAGCTCGTGACGGCTCTGGGACTGCAGCAGGTCAGTAGCAAGGCCGACCCCAGTCAGAGACCCGTCGTGTTTGTGGGACCTTTTGAACATCATTCAAACCTGCTGCCATGGCGCGAAAGTGCGGCGGAAATTGTGGCCATTCCGGAAAATGACGACGGACAGATGGACTTGAAGGCGCTGGAGAAGCAGCTGCAGGTGTTCGCAGACCGACCGCTGAAGATTGGAGCGTTCTCGGCGGCCTCGAACCTCACGGGCGTGCTTGCAGATGTGGATGCGGTGTCGGCGCTGCTGCATCAGAATGGAGCGTTGGCGTGCTGGGACTATGCCACCTGTGCACCGTACATCAAGATCGACATGAACCCCGTCGTGACCGATGAGAAGCTGCGGCCATTTGTCTACAAAGACGCAGTGTTCATCTCCGGACACAAGTTCATTGGCGGCCCTGGATCGCCTGGCGTTCTGATTGTCAAGAAGCGTTTGCTTACGAACGCTGTACCGACAACCCCTGGCGGGGGTACTGTGTTTTTCGTCACTGAGAACGACCACCGCTACCTGTCGAACCGTGCCGAGCGCGAGGAAGGCGGCACCCCCGATATCCTGGGTAGCATTCGTCTTGGCCTTGCGTTTGAGCTCAAGCAGCGCGTTGGGACGAATAGCATCATGACCCTGGAACGGCGCAACGTGCAGCGTGTGCGCGAGTCACTGCGTCAGAACGACCACATCGTGCTGCTCGGTCGCCAGAGCGAGGAGGTGGAGCAGATCCCTGTGTTTTCTTTCCTCGTGCGCTTCGGCGACCGGTTCCTGCACTACAACTTTGTGTGCGCGCTACTGAATGACTTGTTCGGCATTCAGACGCGTGGTGGCTGCCAGTGTGCCGGTCCGTACGCTACACGGCTGCTGGGCCTTGCCCGCCATGATGTGCTGACCCTTGAGAACGCGCTGATCGAGAAGAAGGAAATGCTCCGCCCCGGCTTCTCTCGAATGAGTTTCCCATACTTCATGAGTGAGGCTGAGCTAGAGTATGTGCTTGCGGCAGTGCAGTTTGTGTCAACGGACGGGTGGAAATTCCTGCCGCAGTACAAGTTCAACCACAAGAGTGGCGTGTGGAAGCATTCAACTCGGTTCACCAAGTTCCCTGACCGCAAGTGGCTCTCACACTTTGCAACGCAGCTGGAGGACAAGAGCCGTTCTCAAAGCCTTGATGGCGATGAGGAGAAGCTGGCTGCTCACCGGGCTGAAAATTTGGCAGAGGCACGGAGACTAGCGGATCAAGTGAGTGGGAAGGGCGCTTCGACTCAGGTTGTGGCCGCATCTGCTTCTCAAATGCTGGAGCAGGCAGATGATGAGGCACTCCGTTGGTTTGTATACCCTCGGAGGCGGCTGAAGCCATCAAGAGAGGAGAGAAGCCAACGCTAGCAGAAACTATTCGTGGGCCTTACCAACCTGCGCGCTACCTCACTGGCGAACTCAGAGACCAGTGGAAGGATGTATCGGTGGCCACGCCTTCTCCTGTCTGTGCGACCGGAACTTGCTGCCCCGTTCCATCGGCCCCTGCTACCTCGAACGAAACTAGCAATCACACTACGACATTCAGTATTGCTCTTGACGACGGCCGGGAGACCGGAGGCAAGTACCCGCTTCGCAGGCCTGACGCTGTCGAAACTCCCGTCGTTGCGAAGACCAAGGCTACCTGCAGCACAGACAACTGCAGTAGTGGTCGTTGCCCCGTGCGTACTCCACCGACATGCTCACTTGGTGCAACAGCAGCCACCGTTCAAGATACTACGACGGCCATGGCTCAAAAGACAGCAGCTACGAAGCTGTTTCCGACACCGCCCAAGAAGCTCATGCGTTGGGTGGGCCAAGCAATGATGCAGTGGGATATGATCCAAGACGGCGACCGACTCCTACTGGGCGTGTCCGGTGGTAAGGACTCATTGAGCTTGCTGCACGTTTTGCTGCGCTTCCAGAAGCGTGCTCCTGTTCGCTTCGAGCTTGCCTGCGCTACGGTGGACCCTCAAACTCCGTCCTTTGACCCGAGTCCCCTGAAGGAGTACATGCGCGCGTTGGGCGTGCCGTACTACTACCTATCGGAGAACATCATTGAGCGCGCGACGTGCGAAATGAACGGTGATTCGCTGTGTAGCTACTGCGCGCGCATGAAGCGCGGCGTTCTATACACGTGCTGCCGCAAGCAGGGCTTCAACAAGTTGGTCCTGGCGCAGCATCTTGATGATCTGGCGGAAAGTTTCTTCATGTCAGCGATGCACAACGGACAGTTGCGCACCATGAAGGCCAAGTACTGGAACGACCAACGCGACATTGAAGTGCTTCGTCCTCTGGCCTACGTGCGCGAGGTGGAACTGAAAAAGTTTGCCTACGACTCGCGTTTGCCCGTGATCAACGAGAACTGCCCCGCCTGCTTCGAGGAGCCTAAGGAGCGTCATCGCATCAAGAAGATGCTCGCTCAGGAGGAAAGTCTCTACCCGGAAATGTACAACAGTCTGCGTCGCGCGCTGCTGCCTCTGATGGACGATGCTAGTTATGCGCCGCTGGAGGCCGTGCGCGCCCGTATTGAGCAGGCGAAGCAGGAGCGAAAGCGTGTGCCGTCCAGCAAGGGCAAGAGTAAAGAGTCGAACAAGCCCAAGACGAACGGAGTGGCGTCGTCGACGAGTAGCTCCACAGAGGATGAGGAGACAGCAACCGTTAGCGGAGCTGAGACCACTGCGATGTCACCATAAGCGAGCACTGGCTGGTGCTGGGCAGGGAAGAAGTGCATAGAGTAGAGCAAGCACCGGAATGCTCGCGCCGCTTCATTTCTTAACATGCTATCATACCTAGATTTCAACGGTTAGGCCGTGTCAAAAGTTCAGAATTGTGTTGAAGCCGTCCACGACTGGATACGGAATTGTAGGGGCAGCTGAGTGAGCTCGTGGATTTTTATCAGGTGAACCGGCGGCAGCCGAAGGCGAGCATGGCTCTGCACTGCATTATAACGTAAAATACCGAATAAAACGCCCGCAGCGAAAAGAACGCCCTTCGAATAAAACGCTCTCTGAAAGGGCGTTATATAAAAATAGAACGCTCTTGCTAAGCCAGTCATTTTGTTGTTGATTTCCAACACAAACGAATGGTTCTGAGCCACCAAGCGTTTAACGAAGCTACTAAGCGGCTATCTCACTCTAAAAGTTCCCATGCCGGCCAGAAGGAAGAGCGTCGAAATCAGCATCAAGCAGCAAGCGATTGAGTGGATCGCGACTGAAGGAGGAGGGGTGCCTTCACGCGCCGAAGCTCACTTCCGACGACGCGGATGGCGTATCACAGCGTTATGCTTTCGTCAATGGTGGCGAGACCGCGAGCAGATCATGGCAGAGCACGGTGCTCGCCGACGCGTCGTCGGAGGAGGGAGACAACCTCTGCTCGGTGCTGTCGAAGATGAGCTCGTCGACATGATCTACGAGAAGCGCATTGGGAAGGAGAAGGTGTCACGGACCTGGATTGCATCGACTGCCTTGGAACTCTTTCACCAGAGCCGTACCGAAGAAGAGCACGAAGAAGACCCCATCCGATTCGTGGCATCTGATCCGTGGATCAACAACTTTATGGCCCGGAACAGTCTAACGCTCCGCAAGCGCACCAATCTGACGACATTAACGGACGAGGTCTTAGTCGAGCGTGCTGTGGCATACATGGAGTTTTTGGAGGAGCATAAGCCGCAGATGAATCGCGATCGCACGATCCTAATGGATGAGACTGCAGTATACTTTGAAGATGCTCGTGACTACACGGTTGACGATGTTGGCGCTCGTCATGTGGTGATTCGCTCCACTGGTTTTGCTTCCATGCGAATCACTGTCATGCTGGCCGTAACGGCAACTGGTAAAAAGCTACCCCATGCCTGATCTGGAAACGGAAGATCCGCGGCTCTATTGAGCGACTGGGGGATGCTACGTTGCCCACCAACCTCGTGCGTGGGTGGACCAAGATCTGCTGCTGAATTGGCTGGATTGGTACTATCCTACCGTCCTACAATCTACGGGTCAGTACATCGTATCGGACTCGATGCGCGCCCACATTGGAAAGCGCGTCAAGCAGCGTTGCAGTGAAAAGGCTATCAAGATGGCTGTTGTGCCAGGTGGGCTTACCCCATACTTGCAAGCTGGAGATGTGGGCATTTACAAGTCCTTCAAGGACAACATCTCCAAGCTGATCGACGAGTGGAAGTGCTCAGACAAGGTGACGTACACGAAGGGTGGAAATCCACGAGCGCCAGAGCTGTCTTTGGTTTCATCATGGGTTCCCGAGCCTGGAAGCAGACTCCGGACGATGTCGTCGTGAAAAGTGTGCAGGCCTGCGGTTTCAATGATGATTCCGCCTCCTGGCACATTGCCAAACATGATGTGTATGGCGCCAAGTTCAGATCGGCGTGGCAGCTTCGCGAAGGAGCCGACCATGATAGCGATGACGAGGGAGCCGTGAGCGAAATCATGGAAACGTTTGACGAGATCTTCATAGAGGATTACTCCTGACTAGCTAGCACAAAAAGAGTTAGTTGAGATGCTTCTTAAGGCCAATACAAGGAGCTTTTAGAGAAAACTTACCATTTCACAGTGCGGAGAATTAACGGACTCGATGGGACTCGAACCCGCGACAACCCTGCTCCCATACGGGCCCTCAATAAACTCAAGCGACTTAACCGGTTGAGCTGTCAGCACTGGTTGGAGACCATTTTAACCGAAATCGAATATAACGCTTACTTTGCACGAGAGGGCGCACTATTAAAATAGAACGCGGCGCACTGATCCGTATTATACGTTAGATACAGTACCAACTTTGCTCCGTGTTGGTCTTACTTTTGTTTAATTACTAGTATGTTCAAATTTTGTTTTAGCAGGGTTTTCGATCGCCCCTAAAATGAACTCTGGACTACTGAACAGTATCTACTGCAGGGTCCGGACCGCGTCTGAGACGCCAACTCAAAATACCGTAAGTAACTCACGGTATTTCAAAAGTATATCAGGTCATTCCTCCTGAAACGAATACACTGGCTTCAGCCGCCGTATGGCGGCCTCACCGTTCAGCTTCTCCTTTCCCATAACGACAGAAGCACGCTCAAACAATTCAGCTCCTCTCCCTTAGCGCTAAAAGCGCGCGTGCGACTATGGCTAACAATGATGTGGTCCATGTAGCCAACGCCGAAGGCCTCCAACGTGCAGTGGTAGATGTGATGTATCGCCACGCTGCCACGAGACCTGCAAACACAATCAAGCAATACAAAGGCAAGCAAGAAGACTTTTCTGACTGGTGCACAATGAAAAAAATTCTCGACGGATCCCTTGTTTACGAGTCGAAGCTGGTTGACTACCTAGATAATTTTGTGATTCCGCGCGGCAACAAGCGCAAACAAAGTGAGGACGGATCGGCTGTGGCTCTAGGATATGAAGGCGTTGATGCGTATGTGAAGCCAATAATTGATCTGTACCAGTTTCAGAAGTCTATTGAAATGAACCAGCACCCTCACCCTCGCGGAAAAGCTCTAAAAGGCTTGATGGATATGCTTCGACGGGGTGAAAACGAGCGGAAGATCAAAAGTTACGCAGATCGCGGTCTAGGCACAGTGTTGGATGGCTACAATATGGATGATATGAGAGCGTTGAGCACATTCTGGCTCAAAGCTTGTACTGGGACAGCTCTGCGAACGCGGGTCGATTTCTTGGTAGGACACGCTCTTCTTGCTCATGGAGAGTCACGGAGATTTACTCAGTTTCCAGACATGCTCTCTCTTACTCTGGGCGACGAGGGCCCGCTAGCTTGCACGCTGCTGGTGGTTATAATGAGGAGAGGTAAAACTAACCAATGCGGACGAGTTGAATACGGAGCATCTATGAGGTGCAAGGAAGTTCTTGTATGCCCCCTGAACGCCGTTGCGATGTATTTCTTTTGGCGGTGGCACATTGATTTAGAACCATTTCCTGACTTTTGTGATCGAATGCGATGGTACGATACTCGATTGTTGAAGGGCAAAATCGCAACGCGCGATATAGCGTATTGTGGTGTAGTGAAATTCAGCTTGGAGTTGACCACACTCAATGTGAAATTCGCTGAGTCTCGGATGTGAACTCAGCTGAGTGGATATGAACTTAGCCGAGTCACGGATGTGAACTTAGCTGAGTAATCTGGTACCTCCAGCTGAGCACGACCCTTCGGCCAGCCAAGCCGAGTAGATACAAGATGAGAACTCGGCGAAGGGTCGCTGAGATCCAAAACGACTACATTTTACTAGGTATTTGTATATGAGATTAGGAAACCATTAGGAGGAGTCCTTCGGGGCTCCCGGAAGATATAAGATAACAGAGCAGAATTTTCTAAGTCCAAGACAAGTGTACACTGCCCGGTAAGTCCCTGCACGGGCTGGATTATGCCTGCCGTCGACATCCGAGAGGCATAGCTTGTAGGGTGTTGACAGGCAGCGCCAAGAGATCAAGGTCGGCCCGGGAAAGGGCGTGTCTCGCTTCGTGCGTTCAACAAGTCTCGCTGACTCAGCGAGCCGGTACGCCGGATAGCCGGGTGCCGTGACACTTCTAGCCGAGAAGCCTTTTCTCCCGGAGACCCGTAAAAGCGCTAGCGCGCCGTCGTCCGTCCTTTGGCGGAGGGCACGGGGTTTCCGGAAGTCAGCTAGCTCAGCTGGCTTCCGACGTTTGACTGGCTTGATTGCCTGGTCTCAGCGACTGCGAGACACCACTGTCCCGGCTGGGCCGAACCGCTGGGGGCAACTCAGCGGCGGGCCAACAAACGCCGACCTGACTCGGCGATTGTTGTTTTGTTGCTACTGGGATATCCATATCTGACGATTTGTGTGTTCTGCAATACCACAGTATAATACACAGCTGGAAAGCGTGAAGACAGCATTTACAGCATGTGGCATTGACTCTTCGGTTTGGACGCATGCTAATCGTGGCTCCGGTGCAAAAATGGCGGAGCTAAACGGTGCTGACGAGGCTCAGATCAGGCGAGCGGGTCGTTGGAATGGCGAGCGCATGGAATAATGTTATCTTACGACGCTTCCTAGACGAGCAATGAGAGCTTTGGCTGGTTTCCCGACTAAAGGTGGTGGGTATTGGCTGGCTCTAGCTACGATCACGCCTGGGGCGGAACGGCAACGAATTGTATTTCCAGACTTGGATGCGTCCGAGTCAAAGTTACGAGAATCAGGTCATAGAGAAATTGCTGCAGGTGGATTTATATCACTACTTCACGATCTTTAAGTCGTGTTCCTGCAGGACTCCGTGATTTTACGGCAGCATTACCCTCATCACCGGATTTGGCGAGAGCCGTTGTTCCAAACACAAGAATACGTAACTTTCGAGGCAGAATTGTTGCGTTCAGTGCCCAGTGCTGAACAGCCCCTGGATCAGCGTCTTAAAGCAGTGATTCCGCTAGTGTCATCGACGATGAAGTCGGGATTTGAATTGCTTCACAGCAAAATTGATGGTCTCGCGTCTGAACTCCAGCATTTGAAGGAGCAACGAATTATCTTCTCTAAGCAGCGTCTGGTTATTTCTCTTGCTGATGATTTCGCAGCTCCAGAAATGAGCCCATTGACTTCAGCTACTGCTCCTTCCGCTACAGCACCTGTGGATGGGACGTCACAGCCGATTGTGAGATCTGGAGAAAGTCCCCAATCTGTGAGATTAAGCCGGGCATTAACCACAGTTCAAGAGGTTTGGATAGAATACACTCGTGGGCTGTCAGGGCAAATGTCTATAAAAGAAGCGGAGAGACGGTATGGAAGCAAATGGCGTACGAACCCGACCGAGAACCGTTTTGTTTTGCAGACGCAAAGCGTACTACACTGCAATTGCCATGTACGCGTCAAAGTTTGGTGTTAGCGAAGAAGCAGCTGCCGACGAACTAGAGATCTGGAGGAAGGCAAAAAAACTTTCATAAATAGCCTCGGAAAGCAAGTATAGAAAGTGGCTGCAGACATTCAGAGTACAAGCACTGTTTAACACGATCAAGTCGACGAAAAATCATGTTGGGAAAGCCAAGCCATGTCATCCACTCGACCATCCTGCAGAATAACTCGACCATCATGCAGAATAACTCGACCATCCTGCAGAATAACTCGACCATCTTGCAGAATAAATCGACTATATATAATGTAATATCAAATGACTTGCTTAATAACTCGACCGGCTTGCTGATTAACGCGACTGTACGTAACCACCCTTCATTTTACCTTCAGCTCCCTCTGTAGTGCAGCCTCGAGCGTAATGGACGAAACCACGCGGCATCTCGTACAGGTGCCTATCGCTACGAAGGTAGAAAAGCTGGACACGTGGAGGAATCACCCGGGGTGGAGCGGACGTGTAGCCGCAGAGGAGTTGCAAGTGCCAAAGGGGACTTTGCTGGGTTGGAAGAAGGCGCTGTGGACTCTGCTCGACGATCCTGCAGCATTGGAGGCCATGGGGGACTGCTACCGTACTAAGGAGCTGGCCGGAAGAAGATACTTAAATCGTATGAGTTTAGAGTCCTGGAGTATTACGATTCTTGCCACGCAGACGGAGGCACGTGTACCCGCGCTGAGCTGCTACGTTACGCCATAAATAACATCGCAGAGTTTGCTAAGTTGAAAGAAGGTACTCAGGAGTCATGGATTTCACGCTTCATTCAGGAGTATCAAGATAAACCGGTTGGCGCGAATCGAGATATTTGTGAAAGTGTAGTCCCAAAACAAAATTCCAGCATAAAACACGTAGCAAGTAGTGGCGGTGGCGCTGTGGCCGGTGTTGGAAGTGGTGAATGTGATGGAGCTGCAGTGACGATGCCTGAAAAAGTGATGGCGCCTTTGTGACGACCCAATAGTTATTGGTAGTGGAGCTGAGTCGAACCGCGGCGCTGAATCTGAAGTCGACGATCCAGTCATTAATAAGCCACCCCCACAATCTCGCAGCCCTGAAGCTTTGACGGGTTATATTGGTGGTTCCGGATTGGCAGAATCTGATGGAGTGTCATCCAGACTCCGTAAGAGACGAAAACTCGAGGAGCCTGTCCTGACGGTGGTGCACCAGCTTGGTGCCGAAAATATTATAATTTCTCTCCACCAGGAGGACTTTGATAGCCTTTTATCAGGCCAGCGGCTAACAAATCGTGTCATCGATAATCTGATTTACAAGCACTCGATACGGGCCGACGCTGAGGTGTATTAATTTCTACATGGAGATTGAAAACGCCTACCGCTTTTGACCAGCATGGTATCGCTATCCCGGAGCAATTGACTGGTAGTTTCAATTGGAATGCACACCGATACGTTTTGCTTCCTATTTCGGGCGCGGACCACTACAGCTTCGTTGTCATTGAAGAACCAATGCAGCCAGCCATGACTATATGCTATCACGTGCCATCATTGCGTGGCTTGCACGACTCTGCCTACATACTTGCTACGCTGAAGTGGTTTTTAGCCCGTGAACGCAAGAGGTTCCACGGACACGTCGTGATATAAACCCTCAGGCTTTCGCCTATATAACGAAGCCTCGCCAACAGAATTCGACGGACTGCGGAATTTATATGCTGCACTTCATGCACAAGGTGGCCCAGTACGTCAAGGAAAGCAAGCCAGTCTCAATAGCTGCGAAAATGAGCTCGCTGACAAGCGGGAGTTTTAATGCGACCAAGGCAACAAGGTCGCGGGCAGCTCTTTGCCAGGATTGGAGAAGGATAGACTGGAGGTGCATACAATTGATTAGCAAGTTTGAAGGCACCAACACCTCCCAAATGAATTGGGTGTTGATTCATTCCTCTGTATGATGTACGCTATGACGTGTTCGTAATTTGAAAGCAGACGAACGATCTGATACATCGGCATGTGCAAGGTAGAATCAACTGGACAGGATGGTCGACCTGACTGGAGGTCGAGTTGAACTGCAAGCGCGGGGGGTCGAGTTGAATTGCAAGTGGGGGTCGAGTTAATTTGCAAGTCGGGAACGGTCGACTTAATTTGCAAGCCGTCACTCGTATCTCGCCGAGATCCAGGGGGTCCGAGCCTATACAAATCGTAGTATAAGACCGGGTCCGGATTCACACCGAGATACGACCACAGTATAACACAAGAGTTTTTCCCAAAACCAGTACCAGTTGGGGGCCGTATTCCCAAGGCCAGTTGTAAGCCCAAAACCAGTTCCAGTGTCAACCCAAACTAGAGTGGACCACCTTAGTGTAGTGCAGCACTGTCAGCAATAACGCAGTCGCCCAACGAGGAGGCGTGGGTAGCAAGAAGAAGAAGTGGCGTTACCGCGCTTTCGCCATAAATCCACACCTGCACGCCTTAACTGATCTCACGGCAGCGCATGAGTCCAAGAACATCTTCTGGCGCTTCTCATCCAGACCTCCTTGCTAGCGTTTGGGCGGTGGCAGTGTGCTGCTCTACACTAAGGTGGACCACTCCAGTTTGGGCTGGTACTGGTGCTGGTTTTGGGTTTACAACTGGTCTTGGGAAAACGGCCCCCAACTGGTACTGGTTTTGGGAAAACTCTATAACACAAATTATCCAGAGAACGGGAGAAAGGATGAATTCAACTTCTCCACGCGAGCTAATCTCGGCTGACTCGTTCGACGAGAGGCTACGCGACGTTTTTCCTTGCGCTCTGCAATCCCAGTGGTGAGTAATGCGGATGTACGTGTGCTGATGAATTTCAGTACCAGGCTCACACGATTCACGATGCTTGTGTCATTAATACGGTAGCTCGACGAGTACCTGTCGTCTATTCAGATCGACGACGATGATCCGGCATTCCTGTTCGATTGGCAAGAGGACAACGTGAACACGTTCATGGCTTCGGCGAACGGCTTGGACCCGGCTCAAGCGCCCCCATGGCTGCGAACGCGACCACCACATATCACGGCTAGCTCATTTGTAGATGATGTCGTCTACAGACTCCAGCCAGAGGCAGGGGGCGCTGTGGGCATGTGTTGCTGGCGCCAAATAACGTGGAGCAGTACGGCGCCGTTGTGGGGACGCTGGTCGCCCTACAGAATGACGCATTCTTGCAGGATGCCGCGCAGGTGGCGCTTCCGGTGGTCAACAATGTCGAGCGATACGTCGCTGTGATGTATCACCTGACTGAAGTGTGCACCGAGCGCGATTGAATAATCTCCGACCGAGTCTCCAGAATGACACCCATTGCGTCGGGTATTCATCTGATGTGCTGTCGTCTGTGCAGCCCACAGCGCTGCAGTTGATATAGTGCTGCTCGCGAACCAGAAGGAGGTGCTTGTTCTTGTACTTCACTGTCTCCAAGAGATGGATATTGAACGCTTCAAATCCACCTCTTTTGAAGTACAGTAGTAGAACAATACGCCGACGTATATCTCAGCCAAAGGAGCCAATGCGTCGGTGTCATGATCTTATAGATCTATCCTGTACTGGTATGCATCAAGGGCTCGTCGCTCATCTTGATGCTGTCATCATCTTGTCTTCAAATGATAGCAATTTTATGACCGCAGATCAACCCAGGCATACAGTATCAGTAAAAACATCGCGAAGCAATCGGAAAACTACTCAATAAGGTTACGAGACTAGCCGCAAAAAACACACACAAACATCGAGAGCTGCAATAAAAAAAAGGAATCCCTATTAATTTCAATAGAAATCTCTCACTGCGAAGTAGAATTGGCCACGATGGACGTCCAGGAGCAAAGTATCCACAATGCAGTGCAGAGCCATCCCATGATCGCCTTCAGCTGTCGCATCGGTTCAGCTGATATCCACGGGCTCACTCAGCTGCCCCTACAGTATCCGGCTTCAACGCAATTCTGAACTTTTAACACGGATTATCCGTTAATGGAATCTAGGTATGATAGCATGTTAAAAATGAAGCGGCGCGAGCCTTCCGGTGCTTGCTCTACTCTGTTTACTTCTTCCCTGCCCAGCACCAGCCAGTGCTCGCTTATGAATCGCAACGGTCTCAGCTCCGCTAACGGTTGCTGTCTCCTCTGTACGAGACTCGCCGCAAAAACTCTACAGGAAATGAATCGAGAGCTGCAACGCTTGGAGCATAATATTGAGCCGAATCCCGTTTCATTCCAGCGAAGCCAACGCCGATCGAATGAGAACGAGATCGAACTCGATGATTCCAGGCGCCTTGGCACCCAGTTGGTAACAGTATACATTGGCTTTTGCTGTTTGAACGGCCCTTCTCTGCTCATGAGAGCGAAGGAAGCGCTTTTGGAGGGGCCTGCAGCTTCTGCTACTAGTACAGCATTGCAACGCGGGCACCAAGCTGTCAATCACACACACATCTTCACACCTTCACTCCTTCACACCTTCATATCAACCTCATGTCATGCCACCTTCATACTTCAAAGTATACGTCTGGCGTCACGTTCTGAGGTTCAGCTCAAAAATTCACCCGCCCTTTAATCATACGTTAATCAAGTGAAGATCTCGTTTACTTGTGTTTTGTAAAGCTCCATGGGAGAGGAGCTCGTCGTCTGGTTGTTCGTCTCGCTGTTAGAGCGCGTCCTGCACTCGTCACTCTATAACCTGCCGCAAGTCAATTCAGTGGCCAGTCAGTTCTTTAAGTACATTGACATGGCCGAGATGGCCGAGATCTCTCGCCCCATGCCCAACTCCAGCTCCAGCAGCGGCCCGCAGCCCACGTACCGCAATAGTGAGTTCTCCACCGGCGGTCTGGACCCCTCCATACGCTACACCGAGTCAGGGCAGCGCGACAGCTCCATGTACGGCCCTGGAGGCCAGCGCCAGACGGAGATGAAGCTCATGGCCGTAGAGCCGGAGATGGGCATGCCCCCAGAGCGCACCAAGGACTACAAGGGCCGCATCCGGACGTGGCCTGGCCTGCTGCTGCTCGTGGCCATCGTGGCCGCGGCGGTCGCGCTCATCACCATCAACGCCGTGGACGTGGGTGACCAAATGAACATCAACGCCCAGCGGTACGAGAACGCGTCGCAGGCCAAGCGGAAGATCCAGGACGGACTGAACGACGATCAAGTGATCGTGTCGGACGACGGACAGGTCGGCAACCCTAAAAGTACCCGGACATGGGCTGCGAACTGCCCGACTACCAGAGCAAGGACGGCCAGATCTTTGCCGTTGCCAAGAACGGCACCGAAGTGCCTGTGGGTATCAAGGGAACCAACTGGTTCGGCATGGAGACGGGGCTGGCCATTCCGTTTGGTCTGTGGGAAAACATGGACAACGGCACGTCCGTGTACGAAGTGGCTGCCTTTTGGCTCGCAACAAGTTCAACAGCGTGAGGCTGCCGGTGTGTGTGAAGAACATTTTGAAAAACACAGCACCGGACAAATCGTTGATCAACAGCAACACGAACCGAGCCATTAACATCACGTCGTACATTACGACGATTCAGACCGTTGTGGAAGCTTTGGGGTACCGCCACATTACGGTCATGATCAGTGTCCATACGTTGGACCCGAAGGAGTCTGGTGGCGCCTGGTACAGCGAAGACTTAGGGGTGTCTGAGGATGACTTCTTGGACGCTATTGACATCTTGACGAAGAATCTCTGCGGCTCGAAATACTGGAACGTCATCGGATTGGACCTCAAGAACGAACCTCACGAATGCTCATGGGGCGGCAGCGATCCGGATTGGCAAAAGGGTGCGACGCTAATTGGCAATCGGATGCTTGAAGGATGCCCTAACTGGCTGGCGTTCGTGGAAGGCATCGCCTCTAAGGGAACGATCACACTCAACGGAGAGGAAAACACTTACTTCGATTGGTGGGGTGGTGGTCTTGCCGATGCAGGAGACGACCCGATCACTTTCGACGTCGAGAACAAGCTCGTGTGGGCTCCTCACTACTACAATACTGGCGTGAATCCGGCCTGGTACCTCTACGCTTCTGGTACTCAGAATGCTGAGGGTGCACTAGAAGACTATGTGGAATTGGATGATGACACGTTGAGGACGAATGTCGAAGCTACCATGGACAAGATGTTTGGATATCTAATGGGAACGTCGAAGTCCGCTATGGTCATGGGTGAGTTTGCTGGGCTTTACGGCAAGGACAAACACCCGTTGCTTACGACCAAGCGCACAACGGACTTCACCATGGAAGTGATGCTAAAGGCCGGATATGCGGGTGGTTACATGTGGTCGCTCAACCCGGAGAGTGCCTACCAGTACAACCCAGCTGACACATACGGCACATTCACGGAGGGTCTGCTGGATGATGACTGGCTCACTCCGAACAAGGTCTTCATGGAGGGTATTGCTGCTCTGGACGAGATCAAGGACCTCAAGATGTTCCCATGCTTTGAAGTCGAGGTTGCAAGCGACGCAGGATCAGAGTAAGGCGTGTCGGGATCGCTAGATATCAGTTGTCCGTTTCCTATTCTACTTTCGCACTTGGGATTTGGTAGCTGCAGTTCCAAGAATGTATAATTTTGAGCTCGGTGTGCTTGAGCTATTTGTTTGGGGTCAGCTTGTCAGGATCAAAGTCGTATGTCGGAGCAAATGCTATGCTGAGACTGCATTCGCGCATCCGTTACCCCAGCACCACTTTCGACAGCTACATTTATCAATGCAACCGCCCGTTGGGCTGTTTGGTCGACTTCAATGCTGACCCCATTGGCACATCGCAGCTCAACCAAAAAATGGTTGTCAAGCATCCCGTGTGAGATGAGATCATTCTTCAATTTATACTGCTGGGGTCACACCAGCTTTCATCCAGCGCACTGCACGGGATTGTCAACCACCATGGAGGTAGTTCGACCAATTCCTCCCCAATCGAGCGGAGCTGCCAGTAACGCTGACAGTGTCGATGGCCCGCCGACTTCATCCTACCGGAATACCGAGTACACCAGTGGTCGTGCCAGCGCATACGCAGAGCAAGGGCCGCGTTCCTCAGACTCTGGCCACGAGAGCATTGGTCAACGGCAGACGGAGATGAAGCTCATGGCTATGGAACTTAGCGATGACTTGCCACTGGAACAACCAAAAGACTACAAGGGCCGCATCCGGGTGCGTGGTAGTGGTGATATCCTTCGTATTAGTTACATCGCACTAACATGTTTGTGCTCGTGTGCTATTTTTCAACAGACATGGAGGGGTCTTATCCTTCTGTGTGTCATCGTCGGCGGGGCTGCTGCGATCATCACAGCGTGTGCCATGAGCGCTAGCGACAAGGCCACCATCAACCAAGCTCGCTACGAGAACAGAACCGAAGCACGACGAAAAATCAACGACGGGCTAACGGACGACGAAGTCATCATCTCGGACGACGGGCAAGTTGGCAATCCAAAAAATACCCTGACATGGGCTGCGAACTGCCGAACTACCAAAGCAAGGACGGCCAGATCTGGGCTGTCTCCAAGAATGGCACCGAAGTACCTGTGGGTATCAAAGGTGTCAACTGGTTTGGAATGGAGACCGGTCTTGCCATTCCGTTTGGGCTCTGGGAGAACATGGACAATGGCACCTCAGCGTACGAAGTTGCAGCATTCTTAGCTCGCAACAAGTTTAACAGCGTCCGTCTCCCGCTGTGTATCAAGAATATCCTCAAGAACACGAAACCCGAAAAGACTCTTATCAATGCCAATACAAATCGAGCCATCAACATTACTTCGTACATGACGACGCTGCAGACGATCGTGGAGGCGCTAGGGTATCGTAAAATCTCGGTCATGATCAGCCTTCACACGTTGGATACGAAGAGTTCCGGTGGTGCCTGGTACAGCGAAGAGCTTGACGTGACGGAAGACCAATTCCTCGAGGCTGTCGACATTTTGACCAAGAACCTGTGCGGCTCGAAGTACTGGAACATCCTCGGTTTGGACCTCAAGAACGAACCGCATGAGTGCTCTTGGGGCGGCAGCGATCCGGATTGGCAAAGGGAGCGACGTTGATTGGCAACAGGATGCTCGAAGGCTGTCCTAACTGGATGGCGTTTGTCGAAGGTATTGCAAGTTCAGGCACTATAACCTTGGGAAGCAGGACAAACACCTATTTCGACTGGTGGGGTGGTGGACTCTCAAAAGCTGGCGATAAACCCATCGAGTACAACACCGAAAACAAACTCGTGTGGGCTCCGCACTACTACAACACGGGTGTCTACCCTGCCTGGTATATGTATGCGTCTGGCACAGTGAGTGCTAGTGGTGCATTCGAGAACTATGTGGAGTTGGGCGATGATGACTTACGGTACAACGTGGAGAAGACAATGGACAAGATGTTTGGCTACCTCCGCGAATCCTCACCGTACGCGATGGTCATGGGCGAGTTCGCTGGCCTCTACGCTAAAGACAAACATCCGAAGTTGACGACACAACGTTCGACAGACTACACGATTGAGGTCATGGTGAAAGCAGGCTACGCAGGTGGCTACATGTGGTCCCTCAATCCAGAGAGTGCGTACCAGTACAATCCAGCCGACACGTTCGGCACGTTCACTGAGGGCTTATTGGAGGACGACTGGCTCACACCCAACAAAGTTTTCCTGAAGGGCATGGCTGCAATGGACAATATCAAGGACCTCAAGATGTTCCCGTGCTTCCCAGTAAAGGTTTCGTCGTGAGGGTAGTTTCCAAGCAAGAGCCGAGTGGGGGTTTCATTCCTAGTCTTGTAGCATGAATACAATCACAACGAACGATTTGACTGCCGGCAGCAATGTCCACAGTTTCATTAGCGTGGCAGAAGTTCAGATGCTCGCGATGCACGAGATAGCCTAGCCAAGGCAATAGATATCAGTACCATGGACGGAAGCCGTCGTTGGGTGAAGTGAGCAGTTAGTCGATGCAATGGAGGTCATCGTTAGTGTCGGCAGGGTTGCTGCGTTGGACATGTCGACTAGCAGGACAAACTACCAGTACAGCCTTTAGCAATATTCATTCGGCTATCATTCGATGCAGTCAGCAGAATGTTGCTTGGGCAATTCGCTCGAACATTCAACGACATGTTGTTTTGCGGAGATAGGGCTTTCATCCCATGCGTTACGAACACCAAACATTTTCTTGGTTCTCGACGCATCCTGCGTTCAGAGAGTCAAACGGCTCACGATATCCCTTTGGTCTCAATGTTCATCGAGGTTGTGATCTCGGAGGCACACGATGCCTCGCTCTCGTTTATCTGCTCTTGTGCTCACTCCGCATTTCTCGCCAAGCGAACAACTTCGCTACAAGAGAAGACTGAAAGACTGTCAACGCGACTTTGCCGAACTCTGTCATCATGTCGGAAGTATCACGGCCGATAGTGCCGCGCAGCTCAGTTGAGGAGTATTCGACCAGCGATTTCTCCAGCGGACACTACAGCTTGTACCTCGATAATACAACGGGCGCTCGGTTGACGGAGTCTGATGGACGTATAAGCTCATCTAGTGGCTACCGTATCACTGAAATGAAGCTCAAGGCAGCGGACATCGATGGCAGCAAGCCACCCGAGCGGGAAAAGGACTACAAGGGGCGGATCCGGGTGAGTTTGTGACAAGCTCCTCAACAGTGATTGTGCTTTGGAATTCGGTTTGCTCATCGTTCTGTTTCAGACTTGGCCCGGAGTGCTTCTGCTCTTGATGATTGTTGGTGGTGCTTTCGCGGTAATCACACTGCAGGCCATCGATACGAGAAAAGTTGTGCAAGTTCAACAAGAGAACTATGAGCAACGGTTGAGTGAAAAGCGAAAGATCAAGGACGGACTCGACGACGACAAAGTCATCATCTCAGACGACGGACAAGTGGGCAACCCGAAGTCGTACCCGGATATGGGCTGTGAGCAGCCCGACTATCAAAGCAAGGACGGCCAGATCTGGGCTGTCTCCAAGAATGGCACCGAAGTTCCCGTGGGTATCAAAGGTGTCAACTGGTTTGGAATGGAGACCGGTCTTGCGATTCCGTTTGGGCTCTGGGAGAACATAGATAACGGCACGTCGGTGTACGAGATCGCGGCCTTCCTGGCTCGCAACAACTACAACAGTGTGCGTCTTCCAGTGTGCATCAAAAACATCCTCAACGACGTGGCACCAGAAAAACTCTGATCAATGTCAACACGAACCGTGCCATGAACATCACGTCGTACATATCGACTATCCAATCGATTGTGGAGGCGCTGGCGTTCCGACATGTTTCCGTTTTGATCAGTCTTCACACTTTAGACCCTAAGGAATCGGGCGGCGCGTGGTACAGTGAAAGTCTTGAGGTGACGGAAGATCAGTTCCTCGAGGCAGTCGACACTTTGACCAAGAACCTGTGCAGTTCGAAGTACTGGAACATTCTTGGTTTAGACCTTAAGAACGAGCCGTACGAATGCTCATGGGGTGGTGACGATCCAGATTGGCAAAAGGGAGCGACGTTGATTGGCAACAGGATGCTTGAGGGCTGTCCCAACTGGATGGCATTCGTGGAAGGCATTGCAAACTCTGGCGGCACGATCACCTTGAACGGTGTCGAAAACGGATACTATGACTGGTGGGGAGGAGGCATGGAGAACGCCGGCGACTATCCTATCGATTTTGACGTTGAGAACAAGCTCGTGTGGGCTCCGCATTACTACAACACTGGTGTGAGCGTGGCCTGGTATCTATACGGCGGTGGCACTGAAAACGATGCTGGTGGATTGGACGACTATATTGAACTGGATGATGCCACGCTGAAGAACAACGTGGCGGCGACCATGGACATCATGTTTGGCTACCTCCGGGAATCCTCTCCGTACGCCATGGTCTTGGGCGAGTTTGCTGGGCTGTACGGCAAAGACGCCCATCCGAAGCTTACAACGAAGCGAACGACGGACTTCACCATCAAGGTCATGCTCGAGAAGGGATATGCAGGCGGATATATGTGGTCGCTCAACCCAGAGAGTGCCTACCAGTACAATCCGGCAGACACGTACGGCACGTTCACGGAGGGTTTAATGGAGGACGATTGGCTCACTCCGAACCAGGTCTTCATGGAAGGCATCGCCGCCTTGGATGCGATCCAGGACCTCAAGTTATTCCCGTGCTTCCCGAAAGAAGTCGAGGCAGGTAGCGCTTGATTTGAGAAGCGAGGCTGTTTTCAAGCATTCGCGGCAGCGAGTACATGAATGAAAGAATAAGCGTCAGCGTAATAGCACGCAATTTACGTATCATACAGGTATAACTGTGTCCGTCAACAACAGTTGATGATATAACGGGCTGCGAATGCTACTGCAAGACGCCGTTGGTACCTGAACAAAGCATTTGTAGCACCGACAATGTCAACAAATAAGAGTAGGGGCGAAGTAGAGTGCTACAGTATTGGTGGATACGAGAGGACTGTCGTTCGGACATTCCGTGGGAAGCAGAAGAGACTTAACCCTTAGCAAAGAAGAAAGGACCAAGAACAAACAGCCCAGGTGCAAAGGGGCCTGCTTGCTTTAAACACCTTCGCCACATACGAACGCAACAACCGCTTGGCTCGAAGCGATGCCGCGAGTCGGATTGGTAGTAGTATATCAAATAGTTGCGGATAGTTGCGATATTCTTACTACTACTACTATAGATATGCATAAAGTTCAATTAGTAGAAATATTCATATTAGTCATAAATTATGGCGATATCGGTGCTAATGGGCGCTTCCTGAAAACCTATATCTCATTTTAGTCAGACCTTTTGTTCATAGATAGTTCAAAGACAGCTGCGATAATTGGCTCTAGAGGTCTCGTGTGGCGGGGTGTCAGACCCCTCGCAACAGCACAAGCAAGTGGACCAAATCGCGGAGAAGACCTCGCTTCATCTCGCTCACGCTGATCAGGAGCATCACCGAATGCCGCGACTGCTGAAGCCGCCGAGGTTTCAAAGGCCTCGCAAGACGCGAGCGTCTCACACCCAAGCCGTCACTGACACGCCGGATGGTGCTCAGAGCCAGCTTTCTACCATCGCCCAAGAGCACGACGACGTGAACGACCAGCCCGACTCGGACCTTACAACTTCGCAGTCCATCGAACATTCTGGTGGTGATCATCCTGTAGCCGGTGATGCAGACCCAGATGGAGCTGAGCAGCTTGCTCCCGAGATCGCCGTCACGCAGAGCCAAAGCCAGTCTGGCGTGGATAACTTTGGTTGGTTGCAAGAAGCAGATCTAGCTGATCCCATCGCGAGCCCGGATTGGAGGCTGAAACCGTTGCAGATGCAGCTCCAGCCCCGCCGAAGAAAAATTCTGCCAAGAAGCTCAAGCGGTCTGCTAAATATGCTACGCGCGGGAGTAGATTTACTGAGCATGAGCTCTCGGTGATGCTGAATCTTTTGTAGCAGTATCTTCCTATTGCTAGAGATGAATGGGAGACTGTGACTCGCCTCCATAATGAAGTGTGCCCAGGTGTCGATCGCACCGTAGAGAGTCTGAGAAAGAAGTTTTCTCGGTTGTACAAGACGAACATGGGTACTGGTAACCCCCACATCCCTCCGTTAGTGGAGCGAGCGATACGAATTGCAGATTTGATTACGGATCGAGCTGATGAGGCTCAGGGTGATGACATTGCAGAGGAGGCTGGCACGCTATTCTACAGTGAAAACGAGGAAACTGAATCTGGGGAACCAGAACATATTGCACCCCGCCCACTAGTTGCCCCCGTGTCCGACGTGGTGATAGAGACGACGGTGATCTTCTTGCGGTTACCCAGGCAGCCATCTTAGAAGAACACGAACAACGCAAATATGATCGTGAACAAAGGCGGATGTGGTGCCAGGAAGAGAACCAGCGTCGGGAAGAGGATCGCCGCCGCCGAGAGGAGGACAGAGAAGAAGAAAGGCGTCGCTACGAGCGTGAGCGAGAGAAGAGAATGCTTGAGCGCGAACAAGATCGCCTCGAGCAGGCTCAATATCGTGAGCAGAGCCTCCGCTTCTTGCAGGTGCTTGGAATGGGTTTAATGGGCAAGAACAGCATCGAAGACTCAAAGGAGAAAAGGTAGTTCATTGCAGCTCAAGGAGCTCTTGCACATTGCGGCTTAGTTCCAACATGTAGACAGAGCGAATTTGGTTTATCCCTACTAGTCGTGCACGGAGGTTATAAATCAACACACACGACTCCACGATCAAGCGTCTCTCACCTCTTTCCTCATACACCAATCGGTCTTTCAACCGGGGAAAGAGCTTTGAAATGCCCTCATCCCCCACTCGGCACTCTGCCGTGCTGAGGTTGCCTGTCTCATTTATACCACGTCATGAGCGGAGGCGGACACCCCAAGGTAGTCCTGACTGGAATTCACTAGAAATGGATAATCTCCTGCTGCAAAGGCAGAATCCACCACGTATCGTCCATAATTGCATCGCTCATAAACATCTTGCAACTTTTAATAGATCTTTGTAGTCTCGGCGATTTGCGAATCATGCATTGAACCAGGAGCGTTTAGACCGCATGCAATGACAGTCCCGTCAGGAACGAAGACGAAGAAATTGCCGACAAAGTGATCGTGCTTCCATCCGTTGTAAAACATGTTCTGGATAGTGCAGTCGCCGCTTTGCTGTAGATAGAGCTTTAGGCCATCCATAACAGCATACACGTCATCCAAAAGGGAATGCTTGAGATGGATCGCTTGTTTGTAACACTCAACTTGCGCTGGTGAGGGCAGTCTGGCTGCAGCTTTAGCGTCGTTTGTTAACACACGGAGTAGGATTCTGCGTCCGAAGCGCAGAAACAGAGTCCCGACGGTGGATGTCACGCCGAAGATGACGAACAAAGCAAATTCAGCACCACGCGTTCTCGTCCATGCCATCGTGAGCGCCAGACTTTGAATAGCGTCGAGTGAGCGGGGGCGACCACGTCCGTCGACCTTGCACAGCCTAACTGCGTAGCCAGACTTGCTGTACGGAGTGAAGTCGTTGTAGATGTCCTCATAGCGGTGTAATAGATAACGAAACGCTCGATGATCTAGCCCCGTGAGCGTGATGAGTGCTTGATCTGAACCGGAACCGAACAGAGTTGCGAATGCGGACATGCTCGGAGTCTGCAGAGCTGCCCGATTGATACGTCGGTCTCGCCGACGACGCTGGCGACGGGCAAGGTGGCTCGAGAACCGCTTCTTGTGGCGATTCCTGCGTAGCTGAAGGAGGAACAGTAGTGGGCTTAGCATTCAGGTGTTGAGATCTTCTTTGTATCCGAGACGAAGGTGCCATCTTTTCCATGACCCAACATTTGTTGGACTAAAAGAGTCGAGTCTATGTACGATTTTTAGGCGGATCAGAATAGGTTTTCAGGAAGCGCCCAATAGCACAGCTACTCTGCTATTATAGGAGTTGCTCATTCATCGAATATCCGCGCCTCAAACACGATGCATGAAGTGTGCCTATGTCGACTGCTGCTTTGAAGATGTCGTGAAGATAGCTCCGTGCAGCGTTTGCGGGCTCTTCTTCCCCACCTTTGCAGCAATGAGCTGTATACGAAGGCTGCATTCTCTAAAAGGTGAGGAGGCTCGACGTTAAAGCCTAGCATTAATAGATTTGAATGGACCGGTTCTGCAGTCGCAAGTGCATTGACATCAACTTTGCTTCGGATAGCAAGTCCCAGGAGCTCACTCCAAGCAGCATTTCTGGAATGTCAGCCTCGAACCAGGCGACGGTGATTGCAGGTGGGGCTATGTCGTCAAATATTCTGATAAGTGTGAATGCGAGCGGGTTTTAGCCAAGCTAAGCATGCACAACAAACAGGGCGTTCGCATCTGGAATGTTGAGCAGGTTTGCCAGCACATCGATATATGTCGGTGGTTTGCCCCTCGATGGCGAAGTCAGGTTGAGTCTGGTTGGGACGTGACTGCTCGACAGCGTTCCAGGAGCGAGTGTTTTCGCCTGGATCCTTCGTTATGAATCCACTGGGCACAAGGACAGACAACGAACGAGCCAAAGGCACGCACAATCGTCTGGGGCTCCAGCGGATGGAAGAGAGCAAGCGAAGCATTTGGTAAATAGCGTAAGTAGTGATAATAGTAGTGATATTATCACTAATAATAATACTGCTGTCTCCAGAATGATAGAGATACTAATAACCTCTGTTTCCACTATATCAATATTCGTGCCAAATCCTCACTATTAATAATGCCAAACCCTGGTCTTTTTTGTTTGTGACGTGGGATTCGGGGTCTATGGCAGTGCTCATCCTGCTGACATCTCACGCGCTGCTGGATAGCGATACCCAACGGAATGGCTGCAAAAATATTGCGATAGCAGCAGCAATACACGACCTTCGGACAGCACACGCTTGTCGCGACTGACATCTCACAACGCTGGATTTTGTATGTCGCTGATGCGCTCGAACAGCCCAACGACGCGACCCCTCTGGATGGATACGCCTGCCTGTCCTCACCGTTAGTGCACGTGGGTGCAGTCCTGCTTCCTCCTGCTCTCAACTTGCCCCACTTCAGAATCGGCCGTCAAGTCGCCATTGACCTTCCTCACCCTCTGCTGCCTCGATGGACTCCCCGTCAGTATGGAGGTCTCGCGGCCGATGGTGTCCCAGGAACCGGCTGACGAGCGGCGCAGCAGCCTCACCAACTTCTCTAGCGGACGATTCAGCGCCCACCTGGACAGTTCTTGGGGCCCGCAGTTGAACGAGTCGGGTGGACGAGTGAGCTCGTCCTACGGCCTCGGCGGCCAACGCTTGACTGAAATGAAGCTGAAAGCAGCAGAGATCGACGACGCCAGGCCGGAGCGGAAGGCGGACTACAAAGGACGCATCCGAGTGGGTCCTTAGGAGAGTTAGGGGCCTACTAGTAGTACACACTCTAACCTTTTCGTGATATCTTCCTCTTCTTGCAGACTTGGCCAGGACTGCTCATCCTACTGCTCATCATTGGGGGAGCGGTGGCAGCCATCACATTGCAAGCGATCGACCAGAACGAACTGGCGGAGGTCAACCAGGAGGGGTACGAGAAGAGGCTGAGCGAGAAGCGCAAGATCAAGGACGGACTCGACGACGACAAAGTCATCATCTCAGACGACGGACAAGTGGGCAACCCGAAATCCTACCCGGACATGGGCTGCGAGCAGCCCGACTATCAAAGCAAGGACGGCCAGATCTGGGCTGTCTCCAAGAATGGCACCGAAGTTCCCGTGGGTATCAAAGGTGTCAACTGGTTTGGAATGGAGACCGGTCTTGCGATTCCGTTTGGGCTCTGGGAGAACATGGACAACGGCACGTCGGTGTACGAGATCGCGGCCTTCCTGGCTCGCAACAACTACAACAGTGTGCGTCTTCCAGTGTGCATCAAAAACATCCTCAACGACGTGGCACCAGAAAAACCCTGATCAATGTCAACACAAACCGTGCCATGAACATCACGTCGTACATCACCACTATCCAATCGATCGTGGAGGCGCTCGGATATCGCCACGTCTCCGTTTTAATCAGTCTGCACACTTTAGACCCGAAGGAGTCTGGTGGCGCCTGGTACAGCGAAGAGCTTGATGTGTCTGAAGACGACTTTCTCGATGCTATCGACATTCTGACCAAGAATCTTTGTGGCTCTAAGTACTGGAATGTCATCGGCCTCGACCTCAAGAACGAACCTCACGAATGCTCATGGGGCGGCAGCGATCCGGATTGGCAAAAGGGTGCGACGCTAATTGGCAATCGGATGCTTGAAGGATGCCCTAACTGGATGGCGTTTGTGGAAGGCATCGCTGGCTCGGGCACCATCACGTTGAATGGCGGGGAAAACAAATATTACGACTGGTGGGGCGGAGGCATGGAGAACGCGGGCGGTAACCCCATCGACCTCGATGTCGACAGCAAACTTGTGTGGTCGCCGCATTACTACAATACCGGCGTGAGTCCAGCCTGGTACCTTTATGAAAGTGGCACACAAAATGCCGAAGGGGGCTTGACGACTACGTGGAACTGAGCGATGAAGATCTCAGCAACAATGTCGAGAAGACGATGGACGTCATGTTCGGCTACTTGCTGGCGGACTCATCACATGCCATGGTCATGGGCGAGTTTGCTGGACTTTACTCCAAAGATGCCCACCCGATGCTCACGACCAAACGCACCACCGATTTCACGATCGACGTGATGCTGAAGGCTGGCTACGCGGGTGGCTACATGTGGTCGCTCAACCCGGAGAGTGCCTACCAGTACAACCCGGCCGACACATACGGCACATTCACGGAGGGTCTGCTGGAGGACGACTGGCTCACTCCGAACAAGATCTTCATGGAGGGCATTGCTGCTCTGGACGCGATCAAAGACCTCAAGATGTTCCCGTGCTTCACACAGGAAGTCGAGTCCTCATCTTCGTCTTCGTCTTAGCCACGAGAACGCACTAAACCTTGAGAAGCGAGGTGGGAGCAGTTGGCGTGGCATCAACTACACAGACAGTTTTGAGGTGGTATTGGAGCGGTCGGCCCCATTGAACCCATCGTTGAAACTCGCGAAGTGCGACGGGTGTCAGTGAGACTTCGCCAGCAGCTGGCGAGTACACAAATGAGCGAGCCTGTAGTTTAGTGAAAGAGATTTTCCCAACGGAGTACATGTACATGAGGACAGGCAATGATTCATGCGTGTGAAACGAAATACTGCGCCAGTTAACGGTCGGTTCGGTTCCGCCGCAGAGCTGTCGTTACCTGCGCATTGGCTGCAAAGTCGAGATCGTAGCAGGAATCGTCAGAGTTCCGTTGTTTCTTGCCACAATGGCCTCAGGTAATGGCGGTAACCAAGCTGAGCTTTCACACTGTCCGAACTCAAACGAAGCTTTTCACTCGCTGTCACGACACGGCTGTAAAATATAGGGTGTTGATGTTCTAACGATTCTTGCAGCGGTGGCTTTAGTGAAGGCTAGCATTCGTTCACAAGGCAATGTCTGGTGTACAAGGCATGCACATGGCAGGAAATAACGGACCAAACGACTGATGAAGCGAATCAGGAGCCTGTCCGGGGGTTTCAGTTGATTATGAGTACTTGCCCTACTGGACGAGTCCTTCTTGACCCCTTCATGCAGAACAGCACCTATCAGGTCGTGCACTCTTCAAAGTTCTTCAAAAGGCCAGCACCGAGCAAGTGCAGCAAAAACCACTGCAAACCAAGGGTTGTCGATTGCTTATTGAGAATGGCGGAGATTTCTCGACCCATTGTATCGCAGAAGTCCACTGAGGAGCGAGATCCGAGCAGTGCAAGCATTCAGACAAGCGATTACTCGAATCTCAACTTCAGTACGCACCTCACACTTTCGCAAGGTCCAAGATTGACGGACTCGTGTGGAAGAGTTAGCGCCGCTTACGGGCTCGGGAGTATGCGCCAGACTGAAATGAAACTCAAAGTCGCTGAAGTCGACGACAGACCACCGGAGCGGATGAAGGACTACAAGGGACGAATTCGGGTGAGTTGCTTTGTCTCATTGATTCGATGGAAGTCTTTCATGCATGCACTGACGACCTTCATTTTGTAGACGTGGCCCGGAGTATTGCTCATGCTGTTGATTGTTGGCGGCGCTGTGGGACTGATCTCTTATCAAGCTATCCAGACGAGCGATCAGATGGAAATCGACGTGATAAGGTATGAGCAGCACATGGAAAGATATCGCAAGATTAAAGATGGACAGGACGACGACCAAGTTATCATCTCGGACGACGGACAAGTTGGCAATCCCAAAAATACCCCGACATGGGCTGCGAACTACCAGACTACCAAAGCAAGGACGGCCAGATCTGGGCTGTCTCCGAGAACGGAACCGAAGTGCCTGTCGGTATTAAAGGTACCAACTGGTTTGGAATGGAAACCGGCCTCGCCATTCCGTTTGGGCTCTGGGAGAACATGGAAAACGGTACCTCAGTTTATGAAATTGCAGCGTTCTTGGCGCGCAACAACTTCAACAGCATTCGTCTTCCCGTTGGGGTTAAGAATATTCTCAAGAATACAGCCCCTGATAAAACACTTATCAACGCCAACACAAATCGAGCTATCAATATCACGACGTACATGTCGACTCTCCAAACAATAGTCGAAGCACTGGGCTACCGTCACATTTCAGTTATGATCAGTATCCACACATTGGACCCGAAGGTGTCGGGCGGTGCCTGGTACAGCGAGGAACTTGGAGTCTCCGAAGACGATTTCCTCGACGCCATCGACATTTTGACCAAGAATTTGTGCAACTCCAAATACTGGAATATCATCGGGTTGGATCTCAAGAACGAGCC
>JAAVTI010000905.1:0-73826 GCA_011947335.1 Phytophthora constricta
AGCGGTACTTCATTCTTATTGGCGCCAACTTGATCTACGCAAGGACGAAAGACGACTATGAGCGTGGAAAAATTATCAAGGAGCTGTGTCTTACAGGGTGCGTATAATTGCCAAGATGGACGTCTTGTTTCTATAATTGAAGCATAGCAGTGTTGCCTTTGACCGATCGTTGTCCTTGATTAATAACAGCTGCCGCATTGACCCTTCGCGAGATGCCGGCGAAGGTTTTAATATCACTCCAGGCAAGCAAGCACACGTATTTGAATTGCAAAGGGATTCTTCGAGAAGAACAGCAAGAAGCGATCATCGGCGGCAGATAGCGGGCGTGTCTTCAAACTGCGTGCGCAAGACATTCAGGAGCGGGATGTGTGGATTGACAAGCTGCGTCAAGCTGCGGGGGATACTAGAGCAACTTGAAATGCTCGTGAGAAGATGAGGACCAATCTTTGAAAGGGATTCTGTTGCGTGAATAAACGAGTAGCAAACTGTGCTCGGTCGTTATCTGTGTATGGTAACGATGATGTGCATAATTGCAGAAGTGTTTAGTGGCTGGCCTCTTCAACTATCCAAATCTTGTCTGCGCTGTGATCGACGCACTAAAGACACGCTGTACTTGCGCTCGAATGAGACTGCACTGAAAACCTATTGAAAAGAGACATCATTAGGCGGTACATTGCGCATTTCTCCTCTTCACGCAAGCGGCTTACATCATCGTTGAGTCGAGTCGATTCCAGCTGTTCCACTAACTTGTCAAGCTCAGAAGGTAGAGTCTCCGTTTGCTCTTTCAACTCAGCTGGGTTGCTACAGCTTACCCCGAGATACTGCGTCGATTCAGTGCATCATCTAGTAGTGACACATAGCTACGAAACATTGCCCAGTAGACAAGGTAATTCCTCTGCGCCTTGCACAGTTGATGCTAGCTGGCAAGTGTAGACAACGCAAGACAACCCTTTATCTATTGTTACTGCCAGTATGTACAATGATACAGTATTTACAAAGTTCTCAGTGAAAGCTTTAAAGAGCTTCCTGTGGTTTTGGCGATCCAGGAGAGCAATTTATCGTGTAATTGTTGTAGTTTCGACTGCAAATTACTCCACGTCGTTAGCATTTGGCTCTGGATCATGACAGCTTCTGTTAGCGCTTTAAACATATTCCGGTAGTCATCTGTTCATTGCCACGAACCTGTGCATGCTGTTCTTGCCGTCGAAACGTATCATCCGCCTTGGCCTCAGCAAAACATAATTGATAATACACACTCTGCAGTTGCTCCAATTCGTCGATCTCAATCTGCTCGGAGGTCAAATTCGACTGTGTTTCTGTGCCATTGCTGTAAGCGATGTCGGTGGTGCAGATAGATGTCAAGGGTACAACTGCTCCTGCTCCACCACTCTCGTCCTGCATGTTGTCTGCATTCAACTTCTCGTCATTTTCTGCAGAGTAAGCGTGGGTAAAAAATCTTGGGGAGCTTCCACTTTAACTCCAGCTGGTCTGCCGCTGTCTGTCTCGACATGAATTGTCGAAAGTCGATCAGGGAACACTGGCCTCGGCTTTGACCGAAGGAGTGCTGGCGGTGCATCGAACTTTATTGTTGACGGTGCGCAAATGGCACTGATGTCACCAGGAAAATGATTGACTTTATTAACAGCGACAATTTGAGTTGTGCTAGTGCTTCCAATTCAGAGCATTTCTCCTGATTTTGCTTTCGTAGAGCCAAAGCGTATCGTGACGGTATAACCTTCACTAGAAACCCACGAGTTAACCATACATTTATGCCTAGTGACAAATGTGTAGGTGCTGACCACCGAACCAGAACGCTCGACGCAATGCACACCTTACCATTTTTCTTGAGCTTCTCACGTGTGCGAGAATCGCCGCCATTATGACCGCTCATGGCACCTCACAATATTTGCGAGTCAAAAATTGTGCTATAAACTCTTCACTTCTGCTGGGGGTCAAGCTTCTGGAGCAGCAAATCAATCTTCCGCGTCAGCAATGGAAAATATACCGAAGTCCGTGATCACCAACTTAACGGAGTCGTGAATGGCGCTCGTCACTGCTGCATGAGCACTCGTCACTAAGCACATCCCGAATTAGCGGGCGTTGGCATGGACACTATCGCAGCACGTCCAGAATAGCATGAACATTTCTGAAGGACTTAAAGCATTCCGTTGTCTTGCATCACTTACCGCTTCTAGCAGCATCAAAGCAAGTTTTTGTGGTGTTATTGGGATCTGGTTACTGGGCTGGAGGACTTAACAGCATTTGAGCAGGCGAGTGGATGCCATGAAGGCGTTGCCCAGTTTCGCGCGATCGATGTCGGTCATCGTGCGTCCTCGACCCATAGGCATCCCGCAGCCGTTCTTGCTGCGAGATCTCAAGGAGAAACGTAAGTTTCGGCTCTTATCACGGAAGCTCCTAGCGTTCATCACATTTGTCTGTATCTACTTGGCTGCACTGCTTTTGGACCGCAACATCTCGGGCCGTAAGTGTAAATTGCTTAGCTGTGACTCGTTCTGTTCGCCTCACATTCACCCTTCGTACATTGAAACAGGATCTGTCGTGCAGAGTATTGTTGAGACGGAACTGTTAAAAACTTCGCAGGGGTCCTCGACAACTATCTTCAGTAGCATCGCCAGTGCGACCGATTTTGGGATTGGTTCACCAATTCGTTCCTAGTTATCATGTATTCAGGAAGCGACGGCATCGAAGCCTATACGCTCGCATCACATACTGTAATCCTTGGTGGGTTTCATCTGCTGCAAACTCGCTACGCAGCGCTTAATTTCAGCGACCCCGACAACAAAGGCACCACTTGTTATAGTGAGACGCTACTGCTTCTGGACCAGACTTGCTTCTACGCCAAAAAAGACTCCAACGAGAGCTTTGGTGCCACAGATGGCACTAATGCTAGCTTAGAGGAACTTAACTCGCTCGACATGTTTTCGTATTCCACCGACAATGGTACTGATACCAGTGGCTTCCAGACGTACTTCCTGCGAAGCAGTACGAACGGTGTTAAAGAGCTTCAAAGAGCTGAGCTCATGCGTCAACACGGTTGGATAGACCGTCAAACTAAGCAGGTAGCTATCGCCATGGCGCTTTACAACCCCAACTTGCGTATCCTATCTATCGTGTATTTGACGATAGATTTCGATCTCGCGGGTGGAGTGACTCCGGAGTCTGACATTTTAGTATTAAATCTCGAGCCCTACGACTTCACTTTGCGGATTAACATCGTCCGGTCCATTCTCGAGGCACTTTTTGTTGTGCACGTTATCTACTTCGTCTTGTTGGAGCTCTGGGATATCTGCGTTCTTTCCGGGGGTAGCTACAAGATTGTACGTGATTGATCTTACTATCGACCAGAACTGTATTGTACTTATTCCTACCAATGTTTGTGCTTTTGCAGTATGTAATGCGATACGGTCTGATGAACAACTTTGGTGACTGGTGCAACATCATAGTGAACGTGGCCATTATTATTTGGCGCTATTGCACCCAGCAGACATCGACGCGTCAGAGCCTGCTCGAGCTCACGACGTTTGACGAGTACATTAACCCGCTCCCGCTTATGATTTGGGACAGAATTCTTCTTGGTCTCAATCTTTTCAACATTTTGCTGTTGACCGGGCGTGCGCTCAAATACTTCCAGGTAACGAAAGGTGGTCGGCGCTTGATGCGAAGTGTTTATGGAGCCATGCCAGAAGTGATGTCCTTCATCCCAATTTATTTTTCCGTGGTCGTGGGGTACTCGTTCGCTGGGCACATGCTGTATGGCTTGAACTTTTCTGAATGGTCTACGTTTCCTCGCGCATTCTTTCGCGTCTTCGAGCTCAACTTTGGTCTGTATGATCCGGGACCCATTTACGACCAAGGTGGCATCTTCAGCGCTATCTTCATTTACTCCGGCATTACTGTGTTTTGCATCCTCATGCTTAATGTGTTCATGGCTATCGTAATGTCCACATGGGAGCGGCTCTCGGAACAGGAAGCCGACCGCGCCAATGAGCGAGACCAATATTCGCGTACACTAGGTTTCACCGATGCGATATTCCTCATGGCGATGAAGGAGGACCATGTGGACGCTCTCATCGACGTGGCACTGCAGCTCGAGAGCGCCGAGTTGATCACCAGGCCAGTCTTTGTGAAGGCCTGGGACGATCTCGATGACGATGAAGTGCCCGAATGGACAGTAAGCCGCGTTCTGGGATGGTATTGGGATCGGGACGATGCAGCCGCAACAGCTTCTGGGTTTAATGCCAGTACGCAAGCACTTGCCTCGTTCGGCTCAGCTGCTGCTGTGTCCAAAGCCATGACCAAGTTCAGCTCCGCTAAGTCTAATAATGCTGCTGACGCTAGACCGATATCACCATTCAAGAAGTACATTGGTCGAACTCCAGCACCAGCGGGTTCTGTCGATTCCGAAAATGAGGAAGACGTTGAAGTCATAAACTCGGCGAGAGACTTAGATAAAAAGCCAAGTCACAAGAAGTCACACGAAGGACCCATCAGAAAAGTTAGTGTAAGCTCCTTCGTTAACGCATTTGCCATGCCGACAACACCATGGAGCGCCACGAAGCCATCCGCTGCCAATTCGAAAGTGGGGGTCGACGGGTAGCATTACGGCCATAAAAATATGCGTTGCCTATAATTCATGCAAAGACCAATGCACAATTACCTCAAGATCACACAAGCTCATGCACTTACTGCATAGATGCTGACTCAAGCCCGTTGCGGCGCGACCAGCTTCCATGCGTCATTTGATTCGAGCAAATAAGTAATTTATTGTATCTTGATGGTCCAGCAAAAACAAATGTAAATGAAAAGTGTGTGGTGTATCGTGCCATCCGACTGCATTCCGCTGAGCTAACGGATGACACGATGGAGACGCTCACGAGGTTTCATGCCTTCTGTCACCTCGCTCGGCGTCGATTTGGGGTTGAAGAAAAAGGATAATTAGAGCAACTTGGTCGGATCTTCCATCGAATTCGACTGCTCCACTACTGTAGAAACAGACACATGGGACAGCTAATCAAGACACCAGAGTAAATCCTGAGAGCGAGGGTATAGTGTGCGTTCAATCCGCATATACCTCTCGCCTCCGGCTCGACCTCGGTTGTAATCAAACGCCATTGGCTTTGATTGTTTCTTGATTGACTGAAGAGATCTATTGTGCATCGGCGACCGGCACGTGCTCGTCCGCAGCAGCATTGCGAGCAATGTAGCGACGCAGGTTGCGAATGAAGCAGGACACCTCGCTGATGGAGCCCTTGTGGATGAGACTGGACGGGAAGAAGCCCTTGATATCGCAGTTCATAATCCAAATCAGACGACTCTTGAACGGTGAAGTTGGGTGAGGCAGGATCAGCCAGCCCGACGGTCCATTCTCACCGCGGGTAATGCCCTTCTGGGACTTGAGGATGTTCTTGCCAGCGTACATGTTTGCAATAATGTAGCCCCCACCGTCCTGGCGTCGCCAGGTACGGGTGTTCACGAAGTCACGGCTAGAGATCATGCCGCCCAGAGCCGGGGCCGACACCAGATGCACCAGGTCCGTCGTCTCGTCCAGTTTGCAGATGACATTGTTCTCCGCGCTCGTCACGTTCCAAGTCGAGCTCGTTTCAAAGTTCGTATACAGTTCATCAAACAGCTCATCCGGCGACAGCGGGATCTCGCCCTCGGCCTTGTAAATGCGCGACGGCTTTCCATCACGCGAGTAGACCGTCACGTTCTCCGTTGTGGGGACCTCCTCAGTCCAGGCCGAGTTGTTCTCCACCTCCGTGGTCGCCAGCTCCAGCACCTTATCCAGCGCGCGCTGCGAGCCCGCCAGGAGATCGTCACTCTGTGCCGCCGTGATCTTCACGCTGGCGTACTTGGCTTTCTTCGCGTCCTTTTCCGAGGTCGCCGATGTGGACGAGGCCGTCGTGGCCGTGCCCGAGCTCACCCCGTCCGTAGCGTCCAAGTCCATGCCGCGGAAGACCTTCTCGGCCTCCTCGACATCCTCGACACCCCTGTAAAGCGTCCCTTCTCGCTCACTCGGAGCGCCACCTCGTACACGTTCTTCACAAAACCTGCCAGGAGGATCCAGATGGCTGGATTGGACAGCGCCACCTCGTCCTTCAGGAACCAAAAGGCGGTGGCAAAGCCCACGGCCGACGCCAGCAGGAAGCTCAGGCTCTGCTCGTCCTTCTGAGGCTTAACGACCGTCTCCATCACCTCGTCCTTCTGCTGCAGCTCCTGCGTCACCGCCGCGCCCTGCACGACCTCCGTCTTTGCTCGGAAACGCGGCCCCAGCGCCGAGTCCTCGGCCTCGTACAGCACGGCGCTGCTATGCGCGTGCGCCGCGCAGGGTCGCACACGCGCTGGCGCCGCGGGATCTCGCCCGGGTTGGTGGCCAGCACCATGCGCGTGCGTGAGCAGGCGTGGCAGAAGATCTCGCCACACACGCGGCAGTGGTGGCGCCGGTTCACGAGCGAGAAGACGCGCTCGCACTTGGCGCACGTGCGCGCCGCCGCGTCCTCCACCCAGCGGCCCGAGACCGTGTCGCGAGAGGCCACGCGTAGGCCCGCGGGCGACCAGCTGCTCGAGGCTGTCGACACGTTGGAGCACGAGCGCGGACGCAGCGAGAGGCGCGTGCCGCCGGTGGCTGCGGCCTTGGAGGCGGCGCGCTCGGCGCGCACGGAGCGGGCCGCGCTCGGGGGCCGCACGCACATCGGAATGGCTGAGAGGTGGACTGTGTCGAGAGTTAAATACGGGGCCCGAGGACCTGTAACGGGCTTAGCGACCTTTTGACGTTTTGACCGTAGCGAGGGGAGGCGCTTTTGGAAAGTGATGAAAGAGAGAGAGGAGCTGAAGAGTGAGAGAGTGATTGTGGTCGGGCGATGTATTAGATTTTAGAGGTAGGGAAATACAGAGGGGAAGGGTGGAGTTATAAAGAGTGTGAAGAGGGAGTTTGTGGCTGACGAGAGGGATTTAGGGGTGGTTTAAGTGTGGTGTTAGACTGGATGCGATTAGGGTGCAGTCCAATCATGCGGTTTGATGGAGAATCGACGCAGACAGGTTGCATTGACCTGGCTGATGTAAGATGGAGGTGACTGGGTCCCGCTCGATATCGGGTTGCGCAGGAAAGTAGTCAGCGCCGATGTCGTCGATTGGCCGAATCGGCGTTACTCACGGCGCAGGGGCTGTCTATTCCAGTGCTCTCGCTTCCAGACATTCGCCTGTTGCGCACGTTTGACAACGCCACCTTGCCGACTTTCCTCGTGCGCACGAGCGACTCGGCAACGACGTCATAGCGACGGCGATAATGGCAAGTCGCATGCAATCTGCAAGTGGTGCACCCCATGATGGATCTTCAATGGAGACCATGATATGATATCGCATCGACTGTATCCAGCGCCTTGGATACATCCGAGGGAGCTCCTCGAGACATGACGTCTCCGCTTCCGTTGATCATGGCCAGGCGCCAGGTTCAAGGCGATGACGGACGCTCGAACAATGCATCGACGACACTCAGCACTGCTCTCCACACACTGCGGTCGGGTCGTAGCGTATTAGAGCGCTCCAACGATGGCTTGACCGTCGGTGTGTCCTCGCCGCCAGCAGGCACAGAGGCACGAGTCGAACGAGTCGAGCGGTACGACGCACAACGATATCCTCTCTGGACCACCTGGTGAAAGTGAGCCCCGGCGCGGTGATCAGCATGCACTTGAAGGCGGATAAGGCCCGCCAGCTGCCGCAGCCATGTTGCACCAGTCGCTACGCACCAGATGGCAGAAGGTCTCTGCTACTGCACCTGTCGTTGAAGCGAGTCACCACACAACGCCCCCCAACACATGCCAATTGAGTGGTGTACGTAGCTGGTTGGCGTGTCCTCCTCACAAGCGCAGCACATGTGCCAATGCTAGACTTGCCCATCGACGGCACGGAATGTACGGCGCTCGTCCAACCTTCCGGAGCGCGCTCCGGAAGGTAGATGTACCAGGATCGCAATCCAGCGTGGCCGAACTGAATCACGTTACTACGGCGTGTGATCTCACTCGCGGCAAAATCTGGTTTGGTTCGCGGAGCCATCGACTAAGCCGAGGGTGGATTGAAAGGTGCTGACCTTCCAGTGCGTTTAGGTGGCCGAGTTCAGTTGAAGCGGCTCGAAACGTGGATGTGGTGGCTCCGACCAGACGGCTTTGACAGGTGGGTGGAGTGCCCCGCTGTTGATGACCAGGACTCGTTTTGGTGGCGTCAGGCTTGGAAAAGGCGGTGCGAACAAGACAGGCGGCGCGGAGGGCCGCCCGCGAGAATTTTGCTGCTGCCCAACCGCTGGCCATTTCGCGATTGCGCCTCTTCTGGACGATACTCGTCCCAAGACCTCGACTGGTGAACCCCATGGCTGACTACGAAGGCTACCTGCTCCTGCACGACATCGGACGCCAGGCGGTGCGGCACTGTCGATTACATTTCTAGCATTGATCATTGTCGACACGAATTCTGACTTGGACGCCTTGCGTCTAACAGGACCCACTCTACTTTGAGCTGGACGGCGGCTTGCTACAGTACTACGACAAGAAAGGAGGGCGCTGGATGGGACAGTTCTCGCTCACTCGCCACCGAGTAGTGGCGCAGCCCATTACCGGCGGCGTGAGTCCGAATCGATTCTGCGTCGAACTTTGTCCTGTCCGCTCGGTCCACGATACCGAGCGGTCACTGAAGCAGTTCCGACGCACTCAGGTCGTTCTGGGTGCGTCCACCACGGAGGTGCGGGAGCAGTGGGTTCAGGCTCTGCGGACGTGGCGTCGCCGCAATTGGAAAGACACGGCAGTGATCGCCGCGTTCGATGACGAGGCGAAGGAGCTGCGCATGCTCATGATCATGTGCCGTCTGGAGGTGAAGCTACTGCGCTTTACGGACCTGACGCTGCGCAAGGTGAACATGGACCCAGAAGCGAGCGACCCCGCCATGTTCGTCGACCCTGCCGTTACGAAGCACCAGCCGCATCCGGCTTCAATCGTGCCGGGCTCGATCCAGGTTACGCGTTTCACCAACCCGTTCGGCTTCCAAGGAGTCTACGCAAACCAATTTGCGCTATGAGATGGATATGTCTACCCAACCACCTTTGACGAGACAGCCACCAACGCTCCGTGCCATTTATTGCAAAACTATCCGTGGGCACGTAAGAGCGAGGTGTACATGAATCCGTCACCAGTGTCGTATGTGTTCGTGAGTGCCGTAAAGCTTTAACCATAGTAATGAGACCCTTTTTTGAAAGTGTGTTGATCGATGAAGTGGTGAGCTCTTTGGGACGAAGGCAATCCCGCTTCTTCTGCCCATTCCCATTAGCTTTCGTGGTGCAATGGCTTCTTTTTGTCGCGCAAGTAAAGTGGTTGATGAGTAGTGCTGAAGACATCAGGGCTTTTAAAGTGGTGACGAAATGTGCTCAGTCCATCTTGAAGTTATAAATTAGGGTGTGTCGCGCCCGACCATCGCAAGATCTTGGCACTGAATTCTTGCGCTCGCATCATGCAGGTCAGCTTGCTACGTCGATGGAGGTAATGGAGCTGGTTCGAATGGGAATGCAAATGTATTTCTAGTATTCGTTTACACGAAAATGCATAGCGAATAAAATAGGGGACAGCTCTACATGAAGCGCAGGGCCACGCGATAGAGCAGTGAATTCTGCAATAAGAATTCGTGGCGCTTGATCTTCACGTAGGAGCCCACCAGAGGCATAACGTGTAAGAACAGCGACAGACTCGTGATGCTGCGAATGCACGAACGACAAGTCTGCCAGTCCTGTGAAGCCGCGCAAGCTGTCTCGTGCAGACCACCCACAAGCACCACGACGCCGCCCAAGAAGAACCCGGTGGTGATCAAACCCAACAAAAACAGCATCGTGTGCTGCAGGCCCAGAGTAGCGAGAGCAGCTGCCAGCACAGCCATGACAATGTTCGAGATCATGAGCTTGGCTGCGGCTCCGAAAACCACAGCCTTGCTGCCTGACACGATGGCCTGCAAGTAGAGTTCGAGGTACAAGCACAAAAATGCCAGCGGTCTCCACAGGCACACGCAGAGTCCGATGAATAACGCGTCGAGGACTCGGCTTTCGCATCCACGATACCCGATAACGCGGCCGATGGTCGTACTCCAGCCACCGATAACGTAGTCGGCACTATTGTTCGGGATGATGACATTACGACCACCAGAGAGTCCGTTCTCAGCGATCCACTCGAGACCGTCCTCGTAGCCCAGGTCGAACAGCCATGCGACGTCGCGCACCTCCGGTGGGATCATTGCCCACCACATCGGCACATACGCCGAGGGCCTGATGTCTGCGCCAGTGCAGTAAAACGGGCTGACCGTCACCGTCTTCTGGTCATACACAGGTTGGAAGTCGAAAATGCCGCCGTCCATGACCCATTCGCCTTTAAGTTTGAAGGGCAAACCGGCGATCGGTGTTGCGCAACATGAAGCGGCTAGGCACTCCTCAAGGTGGTGCTGAGATTCGAACGTAGTTACCCGGCGTGACTTGAGCGATGACAGCGACGTGTACACGACGGTGAGCTGTTGCGATGCATTGAGCTTACGGTAGCGGTGCAGCCCACCTTGGGCATGAAGCGTGTCCATTAAGTATTCTCGTGCGCGAAAAAAACCTGCTAGGGATTCGTGCGCCTTGGGGATGACATGTTTAAGCACATGTTCGCGAATGGCATCGAAGTTGCAGTGCAGTGCAAGACCGGTAGCGGTCAGGGCCCCAGCCGAACACCCGATGACGCGTCCGTTCTTCTCCAACTCGAACTCCTGAATCGCCTTGGCAACACCGAACTCGTACATTTTGAGGTACCCACCGCATGCGAAGGAGAAGTCCAATCGCTGCGACGCCGGGGTCGAAGCGTAGCTGATGTGGCGGCGACTTGCCATTGCAACTCAGCCAAATCGTGTGAGGAAGTGCGTGGACGAGGCTGCTGGTTGTGAAACCAAATGTGATCCCTTGGTTTGCTGCTCTTCACGGATCGGGTCCCGCTGCGGTAGCCGTCCGTCTCTCAGTTTGTGGAGTGCGTTTCTGAAGTTGTAGAGGTCAGTCGTCACGTGAGGCCAAATTGTGGCGTCATGGAGTTCGAAGCATGTCGTCACGAGGGATATTGCCAGGCCTCTGCAGATTAGGCATTAGTGCCTAGGAGCCTAATTGACTTAGACTTGGTTCCCCCGGGCCATCAGATTAGGCTCTGGTGGTAGAAATGTATGGGGCCGGGCCCAGATCTTAGATTAGGCACCACATTTATACTTGGTTTCAGTATGGGTGCCTCTCAGATGTGAGTAGGGCTCGCTAAAGCGACCAGATCAAACGCTCTCACTGTGCAGTTGATGTAATACAGCAGCAATCTACGATGAACACTCCCCCGCTTTGAGATACACACCTCTCAACCGTGTGTGCCAAGCCGATAACGAACAAGAACACTACAGCCTCAAGGTGTCCTCGCGATACATCGTACCTCGACACTGACGAGCTGCTTGCGAAAGGCGCTACCATGTTAGAAGATGCGAATGAGCTCGTCGTGCTGGACCGAGGTGTACATGCTCGACGAATTGCCAGACCAATGCTTTAATTATACAGGAGTGTTGGCGTTGCAACTTTCCGAACACAGCGCCATTACATCCAGGCTGCGAGCTCGTCATACCGCCGTCGAAGGCCGAGAAGCCGCGCTTCTTTCCGGCCTGCCATGCGGATGATGGTCCATGCGTAGAGAATTAGCACCACCAATCGCATGCTTTCACCAAGCTTTATTATATGCTTTTCAAGAAGATTTCGACTCCAGCTATCAGAATTTGGATCAACCCGTAACCTCTTTATTTCCCAGCACTATCGTACGGAGCAAGTAAGTACGCAGCTGCATAGCATAGCGGACATGTTGCCGGTGCCTAAACTTCCAGGCGTCCAGGACGCGTATTGACATCTCATTTTACAACAGAAAACGAAGGATCTGGGGTTCATCTAGTGCTATTTCGTTTGAATTTTCAAAATTTCGACTGTGAAACTCTGATTTTCAACCTGAATTTTGGATTTTCGACTGTCTAATTAGGCATTTTCCGGAAGCTTGGATTAGGCATTTTGACCTTTCTCGCAACACAATGCCTTGGATATTGCGATGATACAGTCGCAAATCCTATTCGTTTGCATGTTTATCGTAGACGAATGAGTACAGTCGTAACCGGTGCACTTCAACGTCTTACCTGTGAACAACACACCGAGACCCGAATTAGGTGCCAAACTGCCAACGGATATGTTATCGTTGGAGGCCTGGAGGTGATCTATACATTGGTTCACCAAAAAGTTAATCCGTGTATAATGCTTCGCTGTTGTTTCCATCTTCCGAGACTGAACAACACTATCGGACTATATATGTTGAATAAAATATAAGTTACCGGTACACAAACTGCATCGCAACGCGATACACTAGCGAGTGCTCCAGCAGAAACTTGTGGCGCTTAATCTGCACCGAAGGGCCCACCACAGGAATTGAGTGAAGGAAAAGTGACAGACTTGTGATGCTGCGCATGCACGAACGACATTTCTGCCAGTCCTGGGATGCCACACGGGCGGCCTCATGTAGACCACCAACAAGAAGTACGACCCCGCCCAAGAAGAACCCGGCAGTGGCCAGACCCAGCAAAAACATCATAGTGTGTTGCAGACCAAGTGTTGCCAATGCCACGGCCAATACAGCCATGATGATGTTCGAGACCAGGAGCTTGGCCGCGGCTCCGAAGACCACGGCCTTGCTTCCAGACACGAGAGCTTGCAGGTAAAGCTCGAGGTAGAGGCACACAAACGTTAACGGTCTCCACAGGCACACGAATAGCCCGACGAACAATGCGTCAAGCACTCGATTTTCGCACCCACGGTACCCGACAACCCGACCCACTGTGGTGTTCCAACCACCAGCGACATAGTCCGCACTCTTGTTCGGAATGACCACATTGCGGCCACCCGCGAGTCCGTTGCCTGCAATCCACTTCAATCCATCCTCATAACCCAGATCAAACAACCACGCGACGTCTCGCACTCCGGGCGGGATCAACGCCCACCACAGCGGCACGTACACCGATGGTTTGATATCGGCACCAGTGCAGTAGAACGGACTGATCGTCACCGTCTTCTCATCGTACACTGGTTGGAAGTCAAGCATCCCTCCATCCATGACCCACTCGCCTTTGACTCTGAACGGCAGGCCAGCAATGGGGGCGCGCAGCACGACGCCAGCAAGCTCTCCTCTAGGTGCTCCTTCGAGTCGAACGTGGTGACGCGACGCGATTTCAGCGCCGACAGCGAGGTGTACACCACCGTCAGCCGCTGCGACTCGTTGATCTTCTCAAACTGATGCAGTCCGCCATGTGCACTCAGTGTGTCTCTCAAGTACGGACGCACGCGGAAGTACCCCGCCAATGACGCGTGCGCTTTGCCCACGACGTTCTGCAGCACGTGGTCGCGGATGTTGTCGAAGTTGCAGTGCAGTGCCAGTCCGGTGGCGGCCAGCGCGCCAGCCGAACACCCGATGACGCGTCCGTTCTTCTCCAGCCCGAACTCCTGCAGCGCCTTGGCGACTCCGAACTCGTACATTTTGAGCCATCCGCCACACGCAAAGGAAAAGTCCAACGACGAGTTGGCCTGGCAGTGACTAGCCATGGTGCGATGGACCTGGAGCGAAAGGTGAAGGTTGGTTGCGAAACCAAAAATGTGGACTTCTCGTCCTTATCGGAGCCAGTTGTAGCCGTTGGACGTCGTATTGACGATGATGGGTCTGATGGGAGGAGCTCGTGGTGACGTAAGTACAGTCTCTGCCACGGAATGGCGGGATAATCGGTGGCGGCAGCACAATTTTGGTCATCGAAAGGTCGCGACCTGCGGAATCGACGAGTCGCCGTCATTTGTGCGGCGCTGATTGGCAGAAAAAGACGAATGAAAGGTCGCCAAAATCTCGCGTTTCGCGGGATCGTGAAACGGCTGGATGGTGTGGACCACCGAATCGAGGCAAGTAACACGTGGCAGCAGTGCAACTGCGACTGCTGGCGTGCAACAGCTTCAGCCTCATGTGATGATTGACTGCAGACTTGCATTACGTTTTTGATCATGATGCGATCATGTAGTTGGCTCAACACGAGCAAAAGTCTGGTTTAACACCATCAGATGGTCGGCTGGTGTTGAAGTGTCAGCTCTTGGTTGCATAACGCTTCAAGTCGACCATCGTCTCACTTACAACGAAGAGCCAAACGCTTGCTTCAATACATGTATCAATATCACTCAGGTATCAGATATTCCTTTGCGAGCATCAGCGGTCAGCTTCAGTTGATAATCTCAACTAAAACAACCCTAATGATGATCTCAAGTGCAGACGACCTTTTTCCTGCCTGAAGCACCACAGACTCGGCGACCATCAAGATCCAGGGCGACATGTTATATAGTCCATGCGGTAAGCTGCCGCAACTGCCTTGCAACTCGGCTGAAGAATCCATCGCGACAAATCGCGCGAGTGCTCATGTCGGTACAGTACCGTGCTCCTCACTAGTTACGGCTCGACCAGACCTGTGCGGCGTGGATTTTCCCGTCACGTGAGACTCGCAAATCAGGATCAGGATGGCTACAACGCTTAGTCGAATTGCCCCCAATTAACTGTCTCCACCATCATCCACCATTGATCTTCATCATCCACCATTCCTCATCATCCACCATTCCTCATCATCCACCATTCCTCCTGCTAGATCCTAAGTCGTTCCTCCTGTCAGTAAATAAAAATCCCCGAGACGAGACCATGACCAAGTGGTCGCGACTGCTGACGCTGATGGCGCTGCTCGCAGCCGTCACGCTGGCGCTGGGTGACGTCGACACTGGCCAAGACCCCGCTGTGAATGGAGGTGCACCGGACGCCCCCGCAGCCTACGACTGTGACGAACCTTCCAGCACCGGCGACAGCTTCATCGACTACGACCACCTGGTGCATTGCGCCCCCTTGTTGCAAAACTCCCCGGCACTTGGGAAGACTCTGCTCGTGGCAGCCCTCGTCCTACTGCTGTATCTGCTGAGCTCCACCGCCGACGAGTTCTTCTGTCCTGTGCTGCAAGCGATTGTGGAGAAGTACCGGATCCCTCCACAAGTGGCGGGCGTCACGTTCCTGAGCTTCGGCAATGGGTCGCCCGATGTGTTTTCAAACATTGCAGCGTTTGCGACGCCTACGCCGTCGATCGGAGTGACTGCCATCCTTGGAGGAGGGCTGCTGGTTACGACAGGTACGAGATCTGCGTGCTGTCTGTTGATGCGGCAGATGTTTGACTGCGGTTGGTTTAATGTTTGCTGCTCTGAATGCAGTGATCACGGCGTGTGTGGGGCTGGTGTCTGAGGGGCAAGACCAACTCATCCCGCGCACATTCTTGCGTGACGTGATTTTCTACTTTTTCTCTGTGCTGTACTTGGGTCTGGTCTTCTTTGATGGAAAAGTGGGTTTGCTGGAGGCGATGGGCTTCCTGGGCATATATCTTGTTTTCGTGATGGTCGTGTTCATGGACAAATACCTGGCCAGTTGGTGCTCTGCGTCAAAAGTATACGTGGACGACTCCTCTATGCAGTACTGGATGACGATGACGATTTGCATTATTGGTCCTCGTCCACAGCGAGCGAGAACAGCTGCACTGGTAGCCCTCTCCAACTGTCACCACAGCCTGAACAGCCCCCAAAGCCCCAGGAGACACAACAACCTCGTCGCCAGCTTTTCAAGAGCTCAACAATTCCAGTTTACGACACGTTCTCTCGAACGCACATCTTTTCAGACTCCGAGCAGTCAGAACCGTCCCCACGCTGGCTCGGCCGCATGTTGTGCCGGAAAAGCTCCGTGCCAACACCCCGCTCGAAACCTCACCTCGGTGATGAGGTTGGACCAGTAGCTCGGGACGAAGGCCAATCTCTATTAGAAGTTACGGACGTGCATCTCAAACGACCCACGTCCATGTGTATGGGCTCCATGCAGGAGTCGCTACGTCGGATCAGGCGACAACGGCGCCGACGAAAAACTGCATGGGAGTCGCTAGAGACTAGTGCGCAATTTGGAGAGACGGCAAAACGCTGGACTCGTGGATACCACACGCTAAGTGGCATCGACGAAGTCTTACCTGCTATTGAGGCGGGGGAGTTGAAAATGAAATGGAAGATGTTGAGACGGCAGACAAAGAGGCAAACAGGAGAGAGGTGGAAGCGCAAGCAAAAGCAAGCACTGCGGAAGATGCGCAGCTGGCCATGGAGGCCAGTATGGCTGTGTCCTGTTTCGACCGTGTTAATGTTCAAGCAAAACGATGGAGGCGATGGGCGACTCGTATCTTTCGAGCCGTGTTCTTGGTCTTTGAGCGATTTATTTGGAAGCCGTTCGAGGTTGTCACTGTATTCGTGCGGCGACTGACCATTCCGCTGGTGGACGATGAAACTTGGGACAAGAACCTGGTTGTTGTTTGCCCCCTTGCGCGATGCTCCTGTTTGGTGTCTCGGTTTTTTCATTCAGCATTAAGGACCCGGTCTTCCTGGTAACGGTGGTGGTAGTGGGCGCGTTTTTCAGCAGCATTATCGAGTACACTACTTCGCCTATTGTTCCGCCCGAAGGCTGGAAGCTAGCACCTTTTATCTGCCTAGCCTTCATTATGTCGGTCATTTGGATCATGAACATCGCCAATGAGGTACTTGCGGTCTTGGAGACGCTTGGGGCACTTTTGGGATCTCGAGCTCTGTGTTGGGTGTATCGGTAAGTACATCATTTTTCAGTCGAGGTTTGGAATTAACTAGCAGAACTAACTGACCATGGGATGCATTACCTGATTGCAGGTTTTGGCATGGGGAAACTCGATAGGCGATCTCGTATCCAACATGGCGATCGCTAGGGACGGATTCCCGACTATGGCATTTGCAGGCTGCTTCGCTGGACCTATGTTCAACTTGCTGGTTGGTATCGGGCTCTCACTGACGATCGCAATCATTTCGCGCGGCCCGCTCTCCTTGGGTGAACCATCGCCGCTTGTCTACTTGGGTTTTGGGTATCTCCTGTTGAGTCTGCTCCTGAACATTGGTATTGCATCTTACGACGGATTCCGATACCACCCACGTTTGTGCTACACCTTGCTTACATTGTATGCGTCATTCGCTGTTATCTCCATCGTGGTTGTGATCAGTTATTCTGAAGAGTAATGAAACGTGTTTTTAATGATCGTCGCCTACGGCTTCACCACAAGTTCGCGTGATTTCTTTTAGAAGCACATTGAGCTTCACATCGTGTGATTGCTCGGATCTGTTGTGCAGACTTCGATGACTTCAGCGTGCAATAAAAGTCTAATGGACAATTCCTTGGGCTAATTTGCACGATTTGCGAGACCTCTCCAGCGATGTAAGAGCAGCGTTCAGATTGAGTACTCGTTCAACAGATTTCCGCTCCCGTGTACCAAACATGAAGCATAGAGGTGCCAACTAAAGCCTGAATCTTGTTAGTGGCCATTACTACGAGAGCTTGGCCGATTAATTGCCAATCCTACCGACAGGACCCTCACATGAGTACACCGTTGAACCACTTATTACAGTATGGTTCTAAGCCGTATAGTACCCGCGATTCACGTCCACCTTACCCATCATCACGCGCATTACCCGCACTTCGAAGCTCTTCACCTAAAGCAGGCTGCGCGAAATCGCATATTGATGTCCTGGATAAGCTTTTAAGTCCCAAGGTAGTATTACAAACTCTGTTTTGAGTTTTTTTTGCGTTTCAATCTTCGCGCCATTCGACGGTGCCTATTCCCAAAAAGTTTAAGGTCAGGATCCAATATGTTTTTAACTTACAAAGTACGCGACAACCACTTGCATTTTGCGTGGTTTCCAGTTTTGTTTTGCGTTACGCAAACTGCGTTGAAACCATATTGTAAATAATTGTTTGAAAAATGAATATCGAAGCCGACTGCCGACGCGCATCCATTCCACTGGTTTAGTTCACGTGCAATGATGCGGCGACATAGAGGACACGATCAAGACGAACGAGCTAAAATTTGTGGTTTCCATTCCCGAGTGAGGGGACCGCGCGGCTGATACCACCCCTCAAGTGTGCTATGTCACTTGCACTCCTGGTGAAGTACTACTCAATCGAGGGTAGCACCCGCGACGCTAAAGACTTCAGGTTTGATACAACAGAGCCGTTCGTGACACACTGCCATGTCCTCGAGCACGAGGAAATGATGATGCCGGAATTGGACCGGCTTGCGCTGCCCGAAACACTGCCGAGACCACTACTTCCAGTGGATCCGCTCTCGATGGTGAAATATTCGTCAATTGTGCGGCCCCAGCTCATCATTTGACGTTGGCTACGCCCAGTACAGCCAGTACGACAGGGTTAATACAGCAATGATATTATGGACTCCCGGTCAATGTTACCTTGCAGCACGAATGGCAAACCAGGTGGGAAAGAAGTCATCGCAAGCCACGTTCACTCAGTCAGGCGGCACCAAAGTCAAGTAACTTCGGGGTCATTCTGTGTGTGGATTCATGGAAACAGCACAGGTTCTTGGGATGTCTCCAGTAATGCTTTTCAGAGAGATGGGTCTTTGACTAGCGCTCATTTGGCTGCTGTGATAGGATGGTCCTTCACTTCCGAATTTGCTGCATCCTCCGCGCCGTTCAGCCGATCAACATGCGTCTACTTCTTTTCGCGCGACTGCTGTGCCTCGAGCTGCTACTGGTGTCCTCGGTGACAGCGCTCGAGGCCAGTTCAGGCGACGTTGAGTCCGTGCCACGACCTTGGATCTGGGTGACGATGGAGCGCAAAAACATCAGAAATGGCTCGCTCGAGGAGGCTGGAGTGGGCGGGAGGCTTTTAAAGGTGGAGGGTAAGTCTGACGATGACGACGATGACTCGAACGATGATGACGATGATTCAAACGATGACGACGATGATTCAAATGATGATGATGACGATTCCAACGACGACGACGATGATTCAAGCTGCTAGATCCGTCTGCTCGAGTAGCTATCTGATGACTTTCATAAAAACATCGTAGATGTCCGTCGTGACCCGTAATGAGAACACCACGTGGAAAATTGCGGAGTCTACGATTTCCATCACATCTAGCGAACACTTCCCGGCATTTGTACGTTCTCTTACCATTTTTTGTTTCCATCATGCGCTTCACCTTGATATTTCGACTCAGCGTGCTCACCTGATTGAGGCCGCCAAAACCATCAGTAGCGAGCGAAGACTGACGGCGCTCAAAGCTTCGTGAGGTCGGACGCCGAAATCAATGTGATCTCTACTGCCAACGATAGCTCCACGACCGCTGGTGTCGTGCCTGCCACCAAAAAATGCGCACTGACATGTTCGTTGGTGCGAGGGGGACTAGATGACTCCGCCATCGATGATTTGCCACTGTTAATTTCGTTATCACGCCACTCCTACGACAGTCTGCGCGATTCCTCTTTCGCAGCATTGCCGTACACACCTTTTCTGATGCATTGTTCACAAAAGCAATTTTTAATAAAATCCTCAAACATCATAACTGCTTCGCACTTAGCCATCATCAATTGATCACTTACATGGTTCGTACGACGCGGTCGGTGTCTTCATCAACTCTACTGGCTGGTGAGGTCCATTCGGTCAAACTTGCTCTCGTCATAATACACTGCCTTCAGTTTTCGACCTCCAAAAATCGCCCATTCAATCCTGCGAGGGCTATCCAATCAGATCAAAAATGAGCATACCGGTGTCCACTCCATACCTCGTTAATAGCAAAAGCGATTACTCTACCTTTAGCAGCGTCCTCTGCATTTCTGAATTGAACGAAGGTTCGGACTGCCTCTTCGGGCGACACCCTTCCAGTCACTTCATAGATCAAGCACTTTGCTACAGGACCGTACTTCTCCTCACATTCACCTTTCACTTCATCCTGCAATTCATCATCGACTTCGCCAGGGCCAACCATATTCTAGCGAACGCAAACACAAGTCGTGTCAAACGTGGTATCCAGCTGCTCAAATGAACCTGGGCATCTTCATCACTCACCTGCAATAGCACAACTCGGTTGTACGATGAACTAGTGCTTAATCCACTATCCCATCCACTTGTTCGACGCCGCTTTTCACCAGAAATGTGGCTATCGCCAGTATCCCGTGCATTACAGCCCTTGCTGTACTTTTCAGAGCTCGAGGAGTCGTGACCAACTTGTCTATGGCTGCGTTGATCTTCGTGTCTTCGCTTAGGTTCGCGACGAATTTCTCTGCCAAATTCATCTAACTGCACACTGCGCGACTGCTGACGACTCGAAGAGCCTCCATCTTCACCATGACTACTGTTGGTACGATCACCACGGGAATAGGAGCCTGATTCAACTGTTGTGGCCCGTGAAAATCCACCGGACTGCGTCGAGGAAGAACTAGCAGCGGACGATGAGGAAAACCCGATACCCCTGTTCGAGAATCCCAAGCCCCTCGTAGCTCAGCAGTCGCATCGTCAAACTGCCCCTTCGTAGAGCCTGCGTGTACCTCCGGATATTGGGACTCACGCTGCCGGTCAACATCGCGCTCGCTCTCCGGTTGCGACACTGCAGCATTCTCCTCACTAGAAAGTGTTCAACGCAGAGATAGCAATGGTTAGCAGATGAATTTACAATACAACAGGAGCACGAAGACGTACATTTTCTTGCGCATCCACGCTGGCATTGTCATACCACGTCCGCGGCCTGCAGGTGCTGGTAGCGTCATCGCAGGAGCTCTTCCTTCTGCCAGGTCCTTCGCCAACCTCTCGCGCTCCAGCTTGCCCTACATCATAAAACACGTACCCATCACCAACACAGTTTCGTATATAATGTGAAAAATGCAGTCATTGATGAGGCAGCCATGGCGCCATGCACAGACGTGCAAGTTTCACGCACCTCTCTCTCTTGTTCTCTCTGACGACGACTCAGCTCTCGCTTCACCTTTTCCAACTTCTTTTTCTCGAGTCGCTCTTTGCAGTACACTTCATAGCTGTTGGGTCGTGCTGGGTGGTACTCATCTCGATAAGTAGCCTGAAAGAAATGTCCTTGTGGTCCCGTCGTAGCATTGTCCACACACTCCTCCTTCTCTTTTGCTGGGGTGCCACCCGAACCTGCGTCACGGTAGTGAACCCCAAGCCAAGGCCCGCCGCTCGGGGCTGCATCAGGGGCTGCGTTTGCGGCTGAGCCTGAGCCTGAGCCTGAGCCTGAGCCTGAGCCTGAGCCTGAGCCTGAGCCTGAGCCTGAGCCTGAGCCTGAGCCTGAGCCTGAGCCTGAGCCTGAGCCTGAGCCTGAGCCTGAGCCTGAGCCTGAGCCTGAGCCTGAGCCTGAGCCTGAGCCTGAGCCTGAGCCTGAGCCTGAGCCTGAGCCTGAGCCTGAGCCTGAGCCTGAGCCTGAGCCTGAGCCTGAGCCTGAGCCTGAGCCTGAGCCTGAGCCTGAGCCTGAGCCTGAGCCTGAGCCTGAGCTTGAGCCTGAACTTGAACCTTCTCCTCGGCCTTCTTCTGGAACGTCGCCGCCGTTCTCCTCGTCACCAACGCAGGCTTGAACGCGATCGAGATGCTTCCCGTCGTAGGGCTCTTCTGTCTTCCTGCCAAGGCACTGGGCAGCATCGACGTGCTCTACAGCAGCAGTCACAGTCAGTGCCAACGTTGGCCACGAAATGATCCCTTTCCGCCCCCTTTGAGCCCCTACACTGGTGGTCACGGGCGCAGGTCTGACATTGCTCTTGCTCTTGGCAGCTTGTGGCACCATCAGCGGCGTGCTGGCCCATACTAAACGCGTTGAAAAACAGTAAAAAGGGCAACATTTTCAGTATTTGTGCTGCGTTTACGAGGGTTCTAGCCCGAATTGCACGGCGTTGGAGCGTTTAAGCGCATGGAGAGGTCGCGAACGCACCGGAGCCCTTCGTAGAGAGCGCCGCCTTGGGCTTCCGTCCGCGTCCAGCGCAGACGACGCCTTGGCGCCTTTCGCCAGCGGCAGGTCCGCGTACAGATCCATTTTGTGTCCGGAAAGGGAAAATGGGAATGAGCAAAAAAAAAAAAAAAAAAAAACAACATTCAAAAGAAAACTGAGCGGACTATAAACTTTGAGAAAAACAGGTAGACACAAATGCATATATGAACGACACATTTTGTGTGCACGAGGGCATTCCACATCACACATCATCGACCTGAGTTGTCATTCTCATACCGGTAGTGACCGACATAGTGACCGACGATGACGACGCCGTCTCAGCCGAGGTACGCGCGCGTGGGGCAGGAGGAGTCTCGCGATGACCTGGTGCTGGTGCGCCACGGCAGCGGCAAGTTCTCTCCGTCGGGGCTGGCCCCGCCCCGGGCGGCGCAGCGCAGCTTCACGACGGAGGACCTGCCGTCCGCCAAGTCGCTCGTGGCCGGGGCTGGGGCCAGTTCGGAGCCCGTCGCAGTGAAGAAGCGCACGGGCTCGGACATCTTCGAGACCAGTCGCCAGGTCATCATCAAGGGCATCCAGGGCGTGGGGCTGGACCAGTTCGTGGGCAAGATGCAGCAGGCCTTCACGCCGGACGACTCGGAGCGCGTGCTGCGGGCCGAATGGCTCGTGGTCGAGACGGAGGAGGAGCAGCTCGGCAAGCTGCAGGAGTGCGTGATCAAGCTGCAGAAGGCCTTCAAGTTCTCCAACCGGCTGCGGACGCTGGTCAAGCTGGCCACCAGCACGCTGGCCAAGTGCGAGGAGCTCGTGGAGCGCAGCCAGACCCATGTGGAGCAATGCAACCTCATGTTCGCCCAGTGCACCAACGAGATTGCGACGCTGACAGACTACTTGAGCAAGCTCCGAGAAGCCGTGATCCCGCCGCTGCAAGCGAAGGATATCAATGAGGAAAAGAAAAATGCACGGCGCGCTGAGTGGGCACTGGGACGCATGGCGCAGAGCGCGCAGTCCATGGTGTCGGAGATGCGAGAAAGCTTGGACGAACTGGACGACCTGACGACAGAGTGCACCAAGCTCATGGTGCAGTCGATCACGCTGCTGCACATGCGTGGCCGATCGGCGGACTTTAGTGGCACGGGTGTCGCTGCCGGGGCAGCTGGGGTGGTGGCCGGCGCCGTGGTTGGTGTTGCTGGAGTGGTCGCCGCACCTGCAACCAGCGGTCTTAGCGTGCCCATTTCGCTAGCCGGCAAGAGCCTGTTTCTGTCGGGTATTGCAGCTCTGACACCGTCTAGCATCATGCTCAGCCGTACGTGGAGTTTGTGCATTCCTAATGAGCGACGCTGTGTTGGTTCTGACTCTTGTTTTTCTGTCCGCGTGCAGGCCAAAGCCAACAGCTGAGCGGACTGTCAGAGCTGGTAGTCAACCTCAAGACATGCCTTGAAATCCTGAACCAGAAGCGTGAAGAGATGGCTATCGCCTTCGCAGCGGTAGAGGGACTCGACCTTGATGTTAAGGTAGGCATGCTCCTGATGATACTCAGTATTGGATTAGCCTTCGTCGTCTCACATTGCAACGTTTGCTTGCATTGCAGCAAGCGACGGACTTTTGCCAGGACGCGATTGAGCTCGAGAGTTCCATCTACGTGAGTCGCTTTTCTCTGAGAGAACGCTCGATATGGGTGCTTTACGGCAGAGAAAACTTACCTGTTGAATTTATTTTACGCCATTGCAGGAGAGCTCGTGGGGCTTTATCGAGGACATCAGCGTGAAGCTGATGACGTTGAACCAGTCAGTGGAGCTGTTCCAGGCGTCGCCGAGCATTTGGCACTTTTGCAAGTCGGAGGACGCCATGCACCAATACCTGCTCGCCGAAGCAGAGGAAGACTAAGCACACTGTCGCATCCCATGTGTGTCAGTCAGATAACGGCAGCAGTGGCGCACAAGAGAAGAAGACCGAAGCCACTACTGCCAAGCTAGCAGCGTGCATCTATACTGTATCCTACATTTTCATCCCGTTTTCTGCGCAACCCCATTTTGTTTTGGTCCTCTCTTTGTGTTGTCCACATCATTTGCGACCGGTGGCCCTGAAGAGCTGCAGTCGCTGGCATCCAGCAGTTAGTCAATCAGACAGCAAGTCGGTCGTATCGCCATGGTCAACAGCAAGCGTCGGCGCCAGCAGCGCGTACAGGCCGTGGGCGCGCAGGTGGAGGAGAGCATCCGTCAGGACGGCGAGGACAAGAAGTTGCAGCACGTGGAGGCGGCGCAGCTCTTCCAGGTGGACAGCAAAGGTGGCGCCAATGCCAATTCCCGTCCCAGCAAGAAGCAGCGGCTGGAGCAGCTGCAAAAGGACCCGATCCTGGCCAGCACGCGCAAGTTCGACGCCGCCAAGCTGAGCAAGAGCGAGGTGCTGGCTGTCAAGAAGATGCAGCAGAAGACGCAGCTTCAAACGCAGACCAGCCAGCCCAAGAAGACTAAGAAGGTGGTGGGCATCTGGGGCCAGGACGGCGCCGTGAAGGAGCCCGAGGAGAACGAGACGCTGGACGAGTATGTGGCGCCCGTGCTGGCCAAGAAGACCAAGCGGCGCAAACGCACGCCGCCGTCCACGCAGTACAAGGTGCCGACGGTGGAAGTGGCGGCCGCGGGGCAGTCGTACCACCCGGACTTTGAGACCCACCAGGACGTGATGGCCGAGGCGGTGGCGAAGGAGCTGGAGCGTCGGGAGAAGCAGGCTAAACTATCGGAACCGGTCGCCAAGGGATTGTCCGAGGAGACGCTGCAGTTCATCAAGATGGAGTCGTCGGTGCGTTGAGAAAAGGACGAGGAGTGGGGAAAAGTGTGGAGGATTGACGAGGATGTGTCGGTTGTGGTTTGTGTCCTTAGGATGAGGAGTCCGAGTCGTCTGATGAAGAGGAAGATGCTTCGAAGAAGCGTCGCAAGCTGCCCACGAAGGTCACACGTACCATGCGCAACAAGCGCGAGCGACACAAGAAGATGGAGATGGAGCACCAGACCCGTCGTGGCGAGAAGGCAATCATCAAGCAGATTAACGCGTGTGTATTAGCTGTCTGGATGTTGATAAGACTGTGGTTCATGTCTGACCCGTGGTTGCAAATGATGTTGCAGTTCGCAGCACATTCTTCAGGAGGTGATCAAGAACGAGAAGGCGTCAGCTCAAAAGCAGGAGCTGAAGAAGCTCCAGAAGGAGCAGAAGCTGCAGGAGGAGCCTCTCGTTCGTGTGGGCGGAAAGAATGTGTAAGTTTCGCTGCTGTGCGTTTGCAAAAGGTTTCGAAAGTTTATTGTATTGACTGGTTGTTGGGTGCATTACTGGTGTACCTTGCAGCAAACTTGAGCGGGAAACGCTCGTGTCTTTCTCGGAAGAGCTTACGGGTAACATGCGGACACTCAAGCCCAAGGGCAACCCGATGCTGGACCGCTTTGACAGTCTGCACAAGCGCAACCAGATCGATATTGGCCGGCCCAAGAAGACTCGCAAGGCCAAGGTGAAGATCATCGAGGTTGTAAAGAAATAAGCAACAGGTCGGTGAGAATACACCAAGGTTCTCTCAGCCAGAAGCACATGGGCTTCTGGCCTGGAGATAGACCATAGATAGCTCCATTCTTTTGTCGGTGCATGCATATAAATAGTCAACTCGAGTGATTAGCTTTGCTTGTTGGTTGGCGCAAAGTGCTTTCCACTTGAGAACTTCTCTCTTGCTGGTGTTTATCGTGCATCAACTGTCTTCACATCAGAATGGCAACAGGATCCGTAATGCGGCCAAGTGTACGATTGTTTTTCCCATGTCGAATATGCTGAAACTGAAGTGGTGTTGACACGCATGCATCTTATTTCGTTTGTGAGTTAGAACTTTCGCCATGACATGCGAGGTGCCCAAGTGGTTGAGATCCGTCGCGAGGAGTATGAGCGCACGAAGCGTTCGATTCTCAAGAAAATCCGTCGCCGATTGGTGATCCTCGGTGTCATCATTGGCCTTCTGTCGGTGATCGCATTCGCTCTCGGTGGGGTAGGTTGTGTACCTCTCGACACTGTCTGCATGTTCGATGCCTTCAAATCTGACGACATGGTGTATGTTGTGCTGGAGCACAGGTCATTCGATCCTATCACATAAAGATTCTCAAGTTTCAGAAAGTTTATGGTCGCGTCAGCCTACGCAACTTGTACTTCGTCTACGGGGGAGTCTCGCTACTGTTTAGCTTCCACGGGTTTTACGTTGATGGCAAATGGCGCAAACTGCAATTAGACGGGAATCGCATGATAATGCACGTACGCACATTCTTCGCCCTTGGAGTCGGGTCTTGGGCAATAGGTAAGCAAGCCTCTAACTAGCTGTGCACAACCAGGTTCTAACCACTACTCGGAAAATGTAGCTCTGTGGCTGGGTATTGCGACGATTTCGGCGTTTGGCTTGGTGGAGGTTCAGTACATTGCGTCTTCCAGTCCCAATCTCATTTACCTCACTACACTTGTTCTCGTTACCGTACGTCCACTACCATTAGACGTTGAGTATTTTTGTTTGAATCTCACTTGTGTGGTGTACTGATTGTTGATACCCTTGAAGATACACATCCTCGTCTCACCTTGGTTGCTTCGAACAATTCATCGTAAAGGCTCGCAGGCAGACGAGTTTTTCGGGTGCGACTTTGCAATGACGTGCTGGTTTTGTTGTCTAAAATATCCTGACGTGCGAATGCTTGCGTTTTGCTGCTCAGAGCGGAGTTTCTCTCTGACATCAGGAATCCTCAAAAACGTGAGTCAAATGACGGCGACGATGATAGTGATTCGTATGAAGAAGTTTTGAACAGCCGAGCTGCCGCGGTTAAACCTGTTTCGACGTCTCCGCGAGGGAGCAAATCTGTCGCTCAGAGAAAGAGTCGACCGCAAAACGACATCAGTCGAAGTCCGAGTAAGAGCCAAAAGGGTTCAATGTAGATAGCAACGCCACCCTGAGCCAATTGCAACTTGCAATGGAAGGAGACTCCCCGCGTTCGGCTCGTCGACTGACTGGAGCACTATCTCAAATATCGACCTCTGCTTCGCACCCCGTCTTGACCACATCTCCTCCAATAGCACCCGATGGCTTTTTGCAACAAATACCATTCGCCTCACCCGTGTTCTTGGTGGACCCGGAGGCAAATTTATCAGCGCCTGAGTTTTGGCAGCTCTGGAAGCAGACAGAAACCACGTACGTTTTCGTTTTTGCAGCTCTTGTATTTGAGAAGAACTCACTAACCAAGCGATGGTTTTCTTTTAGGGAGCATTTTCATGTAACTTCACGAACCAGCCTACTCGAGCAGACTTGGATAGACACCTCTCTGCCCAGGGCTTCCACGTTGTCGCAATCGAGCAGAAAGACAATGTGTTGCAGGTGTACTTCTACGGCTCGCAGTTCGGAACTGACACCGTCTTTCTCTGTGAGTTCGTGCTGCTCTTCGCGCGCAGATTCTTCCAGGCCACATTCAAGTGCAAGGTAGGCAGCTCCTGGTTTTGCTTTCCCGTGAGATAACCCACAACGCGGACGTTCTGACGTGAGATGGTTCGCTTGCACTCGCCAGGAACGAGGTGCGGCCTCGACTTCGTCGCAAGGTTCAACCTCAACGCGATCATCGCCCTAGAATGACAATTTGACCATTGCGATCTGCATAATGCTATCAATTCTCTATGAATTTTGGTGCTTGTTACTTTCTTCCGAGCCAATACTTTCCACCGAGTTTCGGAGTTTCGGTTGGATCTTGCTTTCGTTTCGGACTTCATCATCCTGCAAGTCTGGTCGCGCACCTGCTGAGATGGGGTATCCAGCCGAGTAGGTTTCGCTACACGTTGAAGCACCTGCCTTGCTTCCCGGGAAAAAGTTGCATGCACCAGTAACGCTTGTCCGCTGTCGCCAGCCTTGCACAAGGACATGGTGCGGCTTATACCGGTACATGTAAGAGTCTTACAGTAAGACTAGCGCGAGACAATCGAGACAGAGGCGAGCACGCATCCACATGACACGCGGGAAATCTCGCCCGAGACACGAATCGCGTCGTGTCAGATGACCCATGGATCTGTCTCGGGGTCAAGGTCAAGGATCCGCGTCGGTAGAGTCATTCAGGATTTGCAGGCGGTCGCCCGCTGGTCGGTCAGCCTGACCGACCAGCCGAGGTGGACCTCGGTCTTCAGTACATTTACCGGGACAGCCGCAAAGATACCTTCATTCGCGCCGGCAGTGGACGCACCCCTGACCATTCAAAGAGCGGCGCTACCGGTAGCAGTGCCTCCTCTCCACAGTGTCACGCGCTACAAGCCGAACATGCCACTCTCGTGCTATCGATGATCGATTCGATCCCCGCAGGAAGAAGCTCGCGCAGCTGGCGCCGCCCGACTGTTTGCGCTGCCATTATTGACGCGCTAGCCTCTTGGATTTGCCACCGAGAAACGGCACCGACCAGCTGCCGCGGTGGCGTGCCAGCACCGTAGCGTCGCTCTGAACTCGCGAACACACGCACGCAAAAGGAAGGAAACTCGGCAGGCCGCCGCCGGCACTAGCACACCGCTCTCCTGGAGAAGTCATTGAGTGCTCATGACGAAGCCCTCGACAATGCGGATGCGTCATACCAAGTACAGGTACGCGGTACGCGGTACGGGTTCCGATTCATGTCTGTCAAGCTGTCAAGGCAACTTCAGCTTGCCCATCCGCCTCGGATTTTTCTGCGATCCGGCGGCGATCTTATTCTGGTCCAACTGTTAATCGTATTGTCGAAACGACGTCGCCACCTCGGTGCTTGTTGCTGCTGCCGTTGATGGCTGCGCCTTGGCTGCAGCTTGCCTGACTGCCGCTGGCGTGGTTGCCATTATACCTTTTTTTGGCGTGCGCAAGCTCAACAAAGCGCGCCGTATCGTCCGTTGGATTTTTGGTAGTGTGTACTGTACCAGGTATGGCGCTGTGTTCGGAAGCCAAGGCAGGACGCTGTTTGACACTCGGTGCCGACGGTGGGTTTGAGCCAAGACGGATGCTCGAGCCATGAGACTGGGCTGCCTTTCATACAACACGCCCTTTTCAATCTATCGTGTTTCTCTGCTGCTGCTCCGGACGAGGAGCTGCGAGTTGAAGCGCGACGAACAGATCGGTGGCGGCTGGATCTTTCATCCAAACGGCTGTTTGCAACGCCGTCGAAATCGAGCTGGTTCTTTTGGTAGTCGCCTGCACGTGAACGGGGACGCTCCTGCCTGTGCAGCGCGGATAGCCCACGTAAGGCTCTCGTCCACACATTGCTGCCTTCAAGCGGTGGCGAAGCAGCGCCCCGAGCGCGCACAGGCAGGACGACCCACACGAACGTCATAACATTAATACAGTGTGCAAATCTGCACCAGGTTTTGCAAGCGACGCAGCGACGGTGTTGCATGTGAAAAGCCGTCGTGCTGTTGCAGTCACCAGCAGCAAGATGAGGCAAGTGAGCCACTCAAGCGAAGCCATGCCTCACACCATGAAAAGCAGCACCGGATGGGATTGTCTACGACGTGCAGCGCCGTGAGCTCTCGCCCACCTACACGCGCGTGGCAGCTGGCGGAGCCGATCTGTGGCTGGCGCGCTCCCACACCGCTTGGCTGTGTGCGCGACTGAGCAACACGCGACGATCGACGATCTTGGCGTTAAAGAGGAGAATGTACCGGACCGTGCACTGCACCATGCAGGCAAGGGTGGGTTTTAGCATGCATGCAAACATGCACCCAGGCAGCCAACACCATCCCGGCATCTATCTGCGATCGCACTTCCGGAGAAATGGATGGCAGAGTCCGCCGCAGACCCGTTGCCGGATCGGTAGACGGTGCGTGGCGAACCAGCTCTCTGAAGCATTCAGAAAGATCGTCCAGCTGAAGACGAGAGCTCGAAACGGTCGCGAGCTTGTCGCATGCTGGCCTGACATGCATCAGACCCAGTCACCCGAACAGCCACGAGCGCACTGGTGAATCCTGCCTCAACGCTGGCTGGCTTGGTGGTGGATGAACGAATAGGCACGCCACCTGCTGCCATGCTCCATGGCGGATTCGGCTACATGCTCCAGACATTGTGTCGGTCCATATTCTCTCTCATGCGTTCGTGTTCTACCAGTTGAAGCTCTGTGCCTTTCGCAACAACGGCACAACCTGCGCGGCATGTCAACAATCCGCTACCGTAGTTGCCCCGCTTTACTGGTGCCACCACCAGCAAGCCGATGAATTTTCTTGGGGTGACGAGCTGCTGGGGTGTTGCACCTCAACGTAGCTGGCCGTCAAATAGGCAGCTCGTTCGACCGCTCGCGCAGGATGCCTACGCCACGATCAGCCCAAGCAAACGAGCGGCCGGCACGGCTCGGAGACTTGTCTCGGGCGTGACGGCTCCGTCGCCGTGTGGCCTCGTCAGAGAGCGATATCCCCGAGCTCTCGATGCAAGCGGTCGCGCAACGTGTCGTTCGTCCCGCAATCCAGCAACTGCGGATCGCCACCGATTGGCACGAAGTTTAGCGGAGACCGTCCTTCAACTCCTCGCGCTTTCTCGTCATCGCGTACGTGTACTTTACGCGCGCGCTCCTCACGGCTCCACGACGTCGCGCACTTTCTGCTGCGAGCCGCTCCTCCTGCAGTGGCCGCTCCACACGCACGCCTTACCCACCTGCTCACAACACACACGCATCTCCAGTGGAATTGCGCAGCTTGTATTACTCTTCACTTCGCAAGTTGCCTCGACCGCAGCATCCGCTTCTCGACACCGATCACATCGCTCGAGCTCAGCAGCTCAACGCACCAAACAGCGACAGCTCAACTGTTCAACAGTTCCCGACACCTTTTTGCACAACCTCCTCTGTCCGCAATGACCAGCTCCAGCGCCGACTTCGAGCTCTCCGAACTGCAGAAGTACTATCACCTGCCGCTGCGAGAAGCCGCTCGCCGACTCGGCAGTTGCGAGGCAGTCGTCAAGCGCGTGTGCCGCCGGAAACAAATCCAGCGATGGCCCTACCGCCAGGTTTCGTCCAAGCTCATCAAGATCCAGCACCTCTGCAAGTACATGGCGCATGTGACCGACCCGGACCAGAAGGCCCGCATCCAGCAGAAGATCAAGCAGCTCACACAGGAGTATCTGAGCTCGTTGGCGGCCAGGTGCCGTCTGAGCTGCAAATTTCACACGCCGACGTGCCGACGCTGCCGGCACCGAGCTACAAGAGTGACCAACCGCTGGACCCTGCCGTAATCGCCGCTGCGTCCGAGGACGATGCCTCTCCTGACGATGAAGATGAAGACATGGACGATGCCTCCGAGTCGGGCCAAAGTGAACAGCGGCTGTCAGCGTACTCGCTGCGCTTCATCCTGTCAGACTGCACGGTGCTCGAGACCGACACAGGACTGCAGTACACCACCAACGCTTAGAGGACGCCGACCGGCGTCACGATGTACTTTTGCTGCATGTCCAACTACACACACTGCCAACCAAGGCAACCAACTTTCCACATTAGAGCCACTGCATCAAGTCCTTGAAATGCCTACAAGTTAGAGATTTCCTAATCAAATATTGAGCTTCAATTCATTCATTCATCCTTCACCACTCTCGTCGAAAGCCGAACGAACTGTTTCTCACCTGACAGTAAGCGCTGAACGAGCTTAGATCTGGTCCAGCGGGTCAATGCCCAGCAGCGAGAAGCACGTCTTCATGACCTTGAGGGTGGCGTCGCACAGCAGCAGACGGCTGCTCTGCTCCTCGCTGCCCAGCACACGGCAAGCCGTCACAAACGTTTGCACCTTGTCCGAGATCGTGTACAGGTAGCTGCACAGTCGGTTCGAGTTCAGGTCGTTGTTGATGAACACGATCACGTCCTGCAGTTGCAGCAGCTCGATAACCAGTGCTGTCTCCGTCGGGTGCTCCGGCTTCACCACATTGCCTTCCTTCTGCTGCTGCGCCGAGCGCAGCCATGTCCACGCCCGACTTACGGATGATAGATGATAGACGAGCGTACGCAAACATGAGGTACACAGCCGTGTCACCGTTCGTCGACAGCATGCGATCGAAGCTGAAAATGTAGTTGGACGTAGGGCTCTGACGCAGGTCGAAGTACTTCACGGCACCGTAACCAAGCTTTTCAGCAGCAGTGTCCACCTGATCCATGGGCAGCGACGTCTGGCCGCCCTCGATACGCTCCACCAGCTGCGCCTTCATGCGGGTCTTGGCTTCGTCCAACAGCTCCACCAGGCGCACTACCTCACCGGAGCGCGTCTTGAAGCGCTTACCCGACTCGTCGTTCACCGTGCCGAAGCCTACGTGGTCGGCGCGCTGCTTCGTCGGGTCGTAGATGCCCGACATACGGCCCACCTCGAACAGCAGATTAAAATGATCCTTCTGCGTGTAGTCCGTGTAGTAGATGATACGATCGGCCTTCATCTCGTGCAGGCGGTACCAGAGCGCAGCGATATCAGTGGTGTCGTACAAGTACGAGCCGTCACTCTTCACCAGCATGAACGGCTGCTTGTACGCCTTCGTGAAAATCACCTCGGCGCCGTTGCTCATCTCCATAAGACCCTTGGCACGCAGTTGGTCCAGCACACTCGGTATAATGGGGTTGTAGAACGACTCGCCCATTTCTGTCAACGATACGCTTAGGCGGTCGTACACCTTCTGGAACTCGCGGCGACTGATTTCGCACAGCGTCGTCCACACCTTGCGGGAGTTCTCGTCACCGGACTGCAGCAGCACCACCTGCGCCTTGGATCGCTCGTGGAAGTCTGCATCGGCGTCGAAGCGCTCCTTGGCGGCCTTGTACAGCTTGGTCAGGTCCGTCACGTTGGGCATCTCCGTCTCCCAGTTCGGATACGTCTCTGTAAGGTGGCAAATGAGCATACCGAACTGGGTTCCCCAGTCACCAACGTGGTTGATACGCTTCACGTCGTGGTTCTGGAACTCAAGGATGCGGCACATCGTGTCACCGATAATCGTGGAGCGCAGGTGGCCCACGTGCATGTCCTTGGCGATGTTCGGCGACGAGAAGTCCACAACGATCGTCTGCTTCTTCTGCGGCGCCGGCTGCACGCCGTTCACGAGCACGTTCTGCAAGCGGGCTTCCACGAACTTCTTCGTCAGGAAGGCATTGATGAACCCTGCACCGGCGACACTGAGACGGTCCAGCACGGACGTCTCAGGCATGGCGGCAATGATCGTGTTGGCCACATCACGCGGCGAGCGCGCAGCCTCGGGCGTGCCCTTGAGCGCCGTGAAGATGGACATGGCCGAGTTGCACTGGTAGTCTCCGAACTTGGCGTTCTTCACGTTGGTGCGGGTGACCTCCACGGGCACTTCCACACCCGGGTACGCAGTCTTAATAGCAGCGCCGAAGATCTGCTCCACCACGTCGAGGACGTGGTGGTAGGTCAGGCCCAGCGCGAGCTTGTCGTCCAGCTTGAACGTGGAGCGCTCCACCTTCTTGGCGGCCGCAACCGGGGCCCCCGCCGCAGCCGCCGGGTTGCCACCCTTCTTGGCGGCCTTGCCGGCGTTCTTCATGGCAGCGACGCCCTTGACAATGTCCTCCCGGGCGAAGAGCTGGGCGACGTACTTGCGGAAGGTCTGCAGCCGCGGGGCCTCGTCCTTCTGCTCCTTGACGAGCTTCAAGGCCGCGCGCAGCGTGACGCCGACCACCACATCGGCCAGCGACAGCTCGTGACCGAACAGGACCAGCAGCTCGCCGCTGCTCTTGGGGCGAGCCTCCTCCTTGGCCTCCAGCAGGGCCAGCAGCTCCGTGGCCAGCTCGTCGCTCTTCTTGCTGCCGGCCTTGGCCGCGCGAAGCCACGGGGCCAGCGCGTCGTTCTCCCACTCGAGCCACTCGTCCACGGCCAGGTCCTCGCTCTGCAGCTGCCCGGCGGTGGCCGCCACGTAGCGCGCGACGGCGTTGGCCGAGAAAATGAGCTCGGCGTCAGGGTTAACTCGGAGCTGCGGGCCGTAGCTCGCGTACTTTTGTCGGCGGCGCCCACGGAGAAGTCGGCGCCCGTCAGGGTTAGCGCCAGGAAGCACTTGAGCTCTTCATCGCCGGGCTTCTTGCCGATCAGGAGCTGCATCGCGGAAGGAGAGCACACAAGTCAATTGTCAAATGATGGATGGATCGTGGGGGTCATAACTCACCCACATACTGAACCCAAGCTCTACATATCACGAAATGATTGCACATTATCTACCTGTACCAGACCTTAATGTACCAGCTCCAAATGTAACATTTAGAACCCTGCTAAACGTTACTTTTCGCGGTTGCCAATCCCCACAAAGCCCCATACACTCGAGCCAACTGATGGCAGGACGCTCCTCTGGCGGTGACGCGACGCGCCGCAGCGCGGCGGTGCAGCGCCTGATCGACAGCGCGGACCAGTCTCTGAGCCTCTTGGCCTCTCTGGGCTCCTCTTCGGGCCCAGCTCCAGCGCCGGGGCCGCCGCTGTCCACGGGCTTCGAGCGCGACGAGTCGGTGGCGCTCAGCTCCGACTCGTTCCACTTCTCGGCGTCCAGCGGGGCCTGGGGCGCAGTGACGACGGCGACGTGGCCGGTGACGACGATGACGAGCAGATGCGGCTGCTGGAGCCCGTGGTGCACCCGAGCGTGCGGCCGGGCCTGCTGCACGTCAAGGGCGTGTTCCCGGACCAGTCGGTGGAGTTTGTGGACGTGGACCCGCGGGTTACCACCGTGGGGGACCTCAAGAGCGCGCTGTGCGAGCGACGGGATGCCCATAGGGCGCTGGGACTGCCGGCGAGGGACGCGCGCGTCATGTTCGGCGGCCAGTTGGTAGAGGACGCGTGGCTGGTCTTGGACTGCGGTATGGGCTTTGACGGAGCCATCCACGTTGTTAGAGCGCCGACCAGTGGGGGCAGTTTCTTGGGGAGCAATGGCAGGCTGTTTGACGGCAGGAAGACGCGGCGAACGGACCCCAAGCTGTCCATTTCGTCCATCTCGTCGGTGTATGCGGTGCAACAGGTGATGCCGGAGCAGGGAGACCAGGTCATGACGCAGCTGGCGACGTTCGACAAGTCGCTGTCGCTGGCGACCGTGCCGTCGGCGAGAGGAGACTTGTTCACGCGACATGTGCACCCCGAGGAGGCCACGTTTGCGGAGATGGCGGCGGACTTTTACGAGAACTTGGAGCGCGTGCAGGACTCGGATTTATACTGCGAGAAGCTGCTGAGTGGATACATTGATGTACTGCAGTCGCGGCTGGAGAAGCTGGAGGCCTCACTCGCGAGTAGCAGCAAGAGCCGTGGAACGACCAGTGTGCAGGAACGACTACAGAATGATATTAAGGAGCTGCGTGATGAGCGGAACACTTGGAGATTGCTGTTTGAGCTGCGGCAAGTGTGCCACAATGATAAGACTTTGCAAGACGCTGCGGACGAAGACAGCTTGATGATGCTTGGCACCGAGAGCGAGGAACTGCGCTTTGAGATGCTGGATGATGATGCGGTGCGCCTTCTTGAAACGCGCAATGATACTTTTAAGATCCAGCGGGCTGTGAAGGCGTGGCTGGAAAGCATGGCTCTAGAAAACACAATTAACATCAGCGACAAGCGTGGCGCCAGTGGTTCGCGCACGCTAAAGCTTATGCGGAAGCTGGCTCAGCCTAGAGAGGATCAAGTGCGTATGGACCCAGACGCAGTTATGCGTGATGGAGACGACTATGTCTTACCGGACGACACGGAAGATGAAGCCGAGTTGATGAAGGCTGTGTGGCTGTATGTTCGTGCTGGGCGGGTGGACGATGCAATCGACCTCTGCATCCGTTTAGGAGAGTCTTGGAGGGCCGCAAGCCTGTCAGGAGGCAACCCCTCTGGTGCCAGCGAGACCAACGAACGCCAGGACATGTCGTTAGAACGATGGGGAAACCCCTTCCGTGCGCTCTGAAATCAATGTGCTGGCGCTTGTCGGAGCAGGGTGCTGATGGAAAGTTGTCCAAAAGCAGTAGCTTGCTTGCAAAGAAATACGAAGAGCTTATTTATGCGGCCTTGAGTGGCAACATCCAGGTGATTACGAAGAGCTCTCTCTGCGAGACCTGGGAGGACCATTGCTGGGCATATCTGCAAGGTATGACTGAGCAACAGCTCGATGAGATCATACAGAAACTTCTGAAGGTGAAGGTTCAGTCGTCTCAGCTGATTGTGGGCAACAACGACCATTATCTACGCCACTACTCGACTTTGCTGGACAAGACCAAGTACCTGAAGCGCTATCAAGTAGACTTGGACGTATTGTTCGATGAACTACGTGATAGTCAAAGTGAACTCGTCCGCACCCAGGCAAACCAACCGCATCGGCAGATTCAGGCCAAACTAGTGACGGCTAAGTTTGAGTACATCGTGTCGAGTATTCTGGACACACTGCTGTTTAACCCCGAAGACGACACATACAACTGGAACTTGCAGCTGGCTTCGACTCTCCAGGCCGACGAAATGTCATCTCAATTCCTGCGCTTTGCCGCGCACTTCATCATGTTTGCCGGCTTTACTGGCGAGCACTTCGATGAACAGGCGGGCCACATGATTTTGAAGTTATACATCCGGCACTTAGTGAAGCACCGGCAGCTACAGTTCGTTCCCATCTATGCGTCACGACTTCCTAAAGAGGGCGCTGTTGAGATCTACGTGCAGATGCTATCCACCGTCGACGATAGTCTGGAGCGTGAGCTGTGCGTGAAGCGCATTTTGGAGAACGCTAACATGCAGTTGCTATCAATTGTGTTGCAATCTGTGGTTGAGCGATTGTGTGAAGAATACCGGCTAGTTGCACAGAAGCAGCAACAGCAGAGGGGTCAGCCGTTGTCGTCCGATGTGCCTACAACGGAGATCGACAGGAAACGGATGCGCACTATCGAGTTTCTGTGCTTCTACCCTGAGCACCGAGCAGAGGCATTGGCACGTTCAAACCTGCTTACACGCGAATTTATTCTGGAAGGGAAGTTTGCTGCTGTAAAGGAGCTAGTAGAGGAGAATATGCCGAAAGACTCGATCGGTGTCTTGGATATGTATCGCACTGCCCAGTTGCTGCGCGATGATGACGAGGTTGAGAAGGCCATGCGCGAATTTCTCTGCTGGAAGGCATACATCCAGGCGTGTGCACAGTACGACAATTGGAGAAATTGCATCACCAATCCTGGTGCAGAAGAGTTGTCGCTGTACAGCGAGGAGAAGGATTACTTGGCGGATTTGATGTTCCATGTATCACGGTCTGCTGCTGCCACGCTGGAAGCGCTGCATTTTGAGGAAGGGTGGCTTGTTGGTTGCTCAGATGACGCCGAAGAAGACGCCACCATTCGGCAGCGTTGCTTGCCCTCATTGGTGTTTAACCTCCACTTTATTCAACTCGAGTCGGCCAAGACAATCATGCGCCTGGCCCATTACCCAGAGGAAGCCAAGACTGAGTTGGCAAGGACGCTATTAGAAAAATCAATTGAGGTTGCGGACGTTGTCGCCGACGAGCACTACGGGGTATTCAAGGCGCTGGACCAGGATCAATGTCGGGACCTACTGCATGCTTTCCGCGAGAGTGCTGTGTCGCTTGCTTTCGTAGAGAGCATGCCGCCGGCTGTGGTTGCTTCCCCTGAATCTGATGAAGAGTAAGACCCGAACAACTCTTTCTGTGACAATTAGAGGTGAAGGCGTTTGATCATTGCAATAGCAGACTATCGTGGTTCTTTACCAGAGTATTAACCAACTGAACTTTGTCGATTTTAACGACGCACAGGAGCGGAAGTTTTGGTATGTGCTCCACCAGAGTCGATGGCCCCGACAATATACTCATGGAATAGTGCGTTCTTGCGATCATTGCCTGGAATACGGGCTTCCAGCATCTTCTGGGGCAGTCGCCACACTCGCGGATACGGCAGACCAGGTTGATTCCATGGCCAAGCGTGATCATCGCGATCATCACCATCCTTTTTCTTCACTAGCAATGCACATTCAATGCCGAATTCAGGTGAAGCCGTCTCGAGTCGTACATTGTAAGTACCGCCATCATTCAGAACGCGAGCATCGGAGCTAAAGGCATATGAGCTTTCGTCACTTCGGCCGACAAGTCCAATAAGATCATCCAATATGCCTCGAGTGTATGTTCCGCTGACTTGAATCACGCCGGTTCCATCTGGTGCCATAAAAAAGCGTAGACTCGATTCTCGATACTCACCAAACCACGATGAACAACGTGTTGTCGTGTGAAAGCAGACACCATCGATCAATGTGACGGGGTCATTGGGACCTTCGGGGCGAAAACTTGCATCAATCTGAATGATACGCTCACTTGGCGCCAGAGCAAAACAATAAACTTGATACGGTTTGCCAACTGTGAGCAAACTTGAGTGGAGCTGGTTCACTAACTCGTCAAATACTTGCATACTCTCGAACGAATCCACAGAAGTCACTGAGCCATCTTGAACAGCGACCAAGATCCCAATGGGCGGTCTTGGCATGGGTTGCACTACACCTTGACTCAAAACTGGTGTCGTCCCAATCATTCGGAATTCCTGAGGTTCAATTAAGACTTCTAAAATTTCCTGAGGATAAGTTTGTGAGCAGGAGGACGTGCTATCAGCACAGTAAAGCGTCCCAACCGCACCCACGTATTGCTTCCCTTGCACACCATGGAAACCACAAATGTGATGGTTTGCTGGACATTCCATGACAGTGCTGTGAGGTCCCCTGCCTCCACCAAACCAAGGACTTACCCGCAACGTTGTCGTCAGCCGCACACAGTCAACCCAATGGCCACTGCTTACCTCGAGCTTCACTAACTTTTCGCCTGGTATCAGTACAAACAGGTGCTCGTTCGATCGGAATGTTTTTGGATCTCGACAAGCTGCAGCAGCTTCTTCTGGGGAAATGATCCGAATCGACTCAGTAAATCTTCCACATCGGATGATCACAGCACCAATGACCGGCAAGCTGGTTGAAAAGGGTGTTTTAGGGCCACCCTCCAATGCTTTTCCAGTTTGAGTAAAAGATAGAATCGTGCTGGTGGCTTCTTCACGCTGGAGTAGACGCGGAGTCCGAGGTGGCGAAGACAATGGTAGATATCGCACGCCCAACTTACCCACGTGTGAATCACCTCTCGTTCCAAAAAATGACTTCGTGCTCCATCCATCTGCAGCCTTGAGTGCATGGAGGTTTCCACCGGTTCCTCCGTACCATCGTGACGACCGCAAATTAGTGTGGAGCTGAAGACCATCGATCCATGCCATGGCGCGGACGTCCACGCGCGTGATATACTCTCCAGGGGCAAGAACAAACCAGTGTTTGCCCCCAGCGGCACGTAACGGCTTATCGCCCTCGGCTTTCCGAAGCTGGTCACGAGTAAGTGTCTCCAAACGGTCAACGTACTTGTCTGCCTCAATCATCACGGCTCCAAGCTGGTCGCCTTCGGCTGCAGATGACGATGAGCTGTCCTCAGGGAGCGGGACCTGGGTACCGTTGAATTGACCGTTGCCAACCGGCCCACGCACCGAGTCATCCCAACTTACGATGGGACTAACAAGTGAAGACTTTGCGTGCCCAGAAATCCACTGACAGTGGCGCAGCAAATGCGCCGAGCCTGCGTTCCAATGCGCTCCACCTCGACCGGTCACCTCTCGAATCGCTGCATGGTGCAATTCCAGCCAGCCCTGAGGTGTAGCCTGATAGAAGCCCATGAGAGGCGAACGCGGCTCTGCCTCGTAGACGCACAAAAGTCGATTCATGTCATCAAAGCCTCGCGCCATAATGCCACTCGTAGCATGCCCAAGACTAAAGGTATGCCCGATTTCATGCAGCATCGCGCCGATTCCAGTGGAAAAATTGGCCCAGAACGTCTCGCGGTAGCAGCTATCATCCAACAGCACTCGCTTGTCGATCCGAACATTGTTCAAGCAGCACGCAGTGACTTCGCCAAGATGCGACGGCCACGTATGCAGTCCACACGAACCAAAAACACCCACTTTCCCGCCTCCAAGGGCAGTATGACCCTCGGCCTTCTGTGTCTGTGTATTGTATCGCGAACATCCAAGCACGACAGCATGCTTGAATTTCAACTCAGGATGATCATCCAGCCCCTTCGCTTTAATATCTTCTCGGACCAATTTGATCAATTTCTGACCATCAACAGACCTCGCAATGACGTTCGTAAAACTCGAACGCAGCAGCGTCACCTCGGGCAGTCCGTCGGCTGCAAACTGCATGGCAAAAGTCTGCCTTGGCAACCCCGCAGCATGCAAGAGCTCCGCCGTTGCCATTTGAAGTAGCAACGCATTGAAGCGAACCTTGGCGATTGCTGCCGCGTCGGAATTGTCCACTCCAGGTGGCGCATCGAATCCGTCGTGGACACTTGAGTCTGAGCAGATTTGGTAGTAGAATTTCACGACGTAGCGCGTGACGGGAGGCCTGTACTCGATGAAGACGATGCGCTCGACGCCAGGGGCGCGGAGGGTGATGGCGAACTTGCCGGGGGATGGCAGGAGGACAAGCGCTTTGAAGTGTCCACTGGCAGTTACAGGCCAGAGGGCGTTGCGAAGGTGGTCCAAGCGAGCGTCCAGGAAGACATTGTCGGGCTGCAAGCCGGTTACGCGGCCTTCGAGGAGGACCAACGGGTAGGAAACGACCTCGTCCTCGAGGAGGTTGTCCACGACGATGTCGAGCGGAGACGTCATCGATGACCTCTTCTTTTTGCTGTGTGGGGGGCAAATCAGCAATATCGAATGCTGTGTCCTGCTCAAACAGTCTCGAAAACGCAGCTAAAGCTCGTCGACGACTCTTCTAACACGGACGCAACGACTTCAACATGGCACCCATGGCAATGGCCATGGTTGGCTCCGTCAGAAGACCGTTCGGCGTCCGGCGTGCGCGCCGAGCTTCACGATGACCGCAAACCCGCGTATTTCTGCTGAGGCTCGGCCACTTCGCCGAGCGGAGGTTCACAGCTTACGTTCTTTCTGGGAGTCGAATTTCTGGTGCAATGAGCGACTACGTTCTGAGAAGGGTTAACAAAAGCACAATCAAGAGGTCGGAGGAAGTTTTGACTTGGTTTTGTATGCCACGGTCGGGTCTCTCAGCACTAACCAGAGGGTTTCACTCTGCGGGATATCACTAAGAAGAGGGTGTCTGTACTGTATTTATGAACCCCTCATTAGCTATCCGGGATAACTTATCCCCAGACTTCGAATACCCGCTCAAATGGAATAAAATATCGGTTCCCGATGACCAACTGGCCTGCGTGGTATACAAAGCTGAGTAATTATTACTAAATCCCCTCTGACGTAACATGGAATAAAAATCGACAAATATTTCTTCAAAAGGGTCCTAAAATGGGAAAAGGCACCTTCGTCGATCTATGCATTGACACCGGCATTTCCATCGTTGTGTACAGTAATCTGCCTCAATAAGGAAAAAATTATATGGCATACGATCTGTCAGTAGAATCAATTAATAGAGGCATTATAAGAACAGATGGCTTCAAATTTGGAACATGATCTCACAGGTTTATCGGATGTGACCCGTTCATTATTGAGGTAGATTACTGTATCCCAATTCCCTTCGGAATACTCGCTAAATTTCACGAAACCAGCTCACAGATCCGTCCGTCACTCCAGTATCGGCATAAACTATAACATTTCCTATCCATTTTAGAGAACATATTACATTAATAGATGTCCCGATGGCTAGGTGGAGTTTGCAATGGATAGTAAGCACACGGAAATATGGTTTGCTTGTCCCCCAGTGAGTGTGGCAACGACGACGAATTTGGACAGCAGAAGATAGCAGCGAGGACAGTAGAAGACAGCAGCGAGGACAGCGGAAGATAGCAGCGAGGACAAAGGACAGCAGCGAGGACAAAGGACAACAGCAGGCTTGTATCGAGCGGGCCGACCCGTATTGATCGCCGCGGGTCAGCCACCTTCCAGTAGAAGATCGCTGGCCGCGAAAGGACGCAGTGGAGCAGACAGCGAAGGAATGAGCGGCTGAGAGAGCGCCGGAGCAGTCGCCCGCGCTAGAAGAAGAAGATATTGCAGTAGGCAGTAGACCCGACACTTTCCGAATTGCTAGGTGCAGCACAGATCACCCGGCAACAGATAGCGAACACCGGCTCGGTGTTGCCGCTAAGCTAGTATATACAAGAGCACAGCCAGAAGAGAGTGAACGATTAGCCCCCATTGTATCGAGATCCTGCTGGGCCTGCAGGAGACGGGTATCAGCAGCCCCGTGCAAGCTAGCGGTATCAGCAGCCCGCGAGTCGAGCAAGTGAACAGCCAAAGAGAGGGTAGGAGAGCCCCGGTAGATTAGCCCCCGGCGCATTGCTCGACAGCTTGGCGAGAGCCCAGCAAGGGAACGATTCGCAGACGCAGCACTAGGACAAGTCGGCAGTGGCTGTCATTCGTGTTTACGTGTTAGGTGTGTGTAGGACAGCTGCTACCGTAGCCACCGAGCACCGCCTTCGGCCAGAGGCAGGATCGGCGTGCGGCGTCAGTGAAACAACAATAGACCGGCAGAGAGATTGCTTACTTGGTAATCATACAGGGGCCTTCCAAAACGGTTGGCTCTTCAAGCGTGTAGACGAGAACCTTCACGAGGCTAGGCCCTGTGGCACGAACCCCGGCAGAGAGAGGAGAGAGAGTGAGGACGGAGTGAGAGAGAGAGGCAAGGGGACTGAGCAATACGACCGACAACTGAAGAGCAGAAGCTAAATTGGATTAGCAACTTGGCAGCTATGACGAGATCGAAGAGGACGACGCGAACGCGGATGCCGGCGCCGCTACAGACGGAAACCTCGCCGCAGACGCCAAGATCCGCGCGCGTCGAGCGACGGTCCAGAACACCGCTCGCGCAGGACAAGACGCAGACAGTGAGGCTGAAGCTGGAGCCCGGCAACAACGACCACGATGGCGAGGTAGAAGTGAGCAGCAGCATCAGAATCGCCGCGGGCGCAGGCGGTGACCCAGAGGACGACCCAGACGGCGACGATGCTAGCAACAACAACGGCACGGGTGGCCACGGCAGCGGCGGTGACCATGGCAGCGGCAACAACAACCGCGGCCGTCGACCCCCAGTGACGATGACAGCAGCAGCAACCAGGACGATGACAGAAGAGGCAACAACACCCCTCTCAGCAGCCGAGGACCGCAGCCTCGGATTGGCAACAGCACGTCACAGCAGGAAGACCGGCATAGCAGAACGACGACCTCGAGTCGATGGACTGGTGGGAGGCGCTGACGCCGGGCCAACAGCGGGCGATGATGCGAAGGTTCCTGATGGACCCACCCGGCGCTTCAGCCCAACCAGCGTCACCAGTCGTCATCTCCGCGTCGACGCCAGCAGCACCCCAGCGAACTAAATGCAAACAGCTACATATCGACGATTTTAAGGGACAGCAAGCGAGTCAGTTGAAGCCTGGTTAGCAACAGTACCGCAAGAGGTTGAACGCCAGGCGAGACTAGGCGGTGACACGTGGATGACTGAGGAGCTCTACTATGGCGCAACGGCTCACCTGAAGGAAGCAGCGAGTAAGTGGCTGATTGGACTCACGGAAACAATGGAGGATGAGGATCGCACGTTCGAGTACCTTGTTCGGAAGATGCGAAAGAAGTACGGCCGCCGAGACAACAACTGTCAGATCCAGCAGCGTCTCGCCAAGCGCGTGCAGCAGCCAGGGGAACGCCTCAGCGACTTCGCCGACAAGCTGACAGAAATTGGATTTGGGAAACGAGTGTCAGCTGAGACGTACATAGAAGCCTTCATCAGCGGAATTAACAACGAGGCGACGGCAACCCATGTACGCACTCAGGAGCTCAGCAGCTTGGAGGAGGCAGTGCAGTTCGCGGTAGACAAGTGCGGGGAATTCAGTGAAGGCCGTCGAGTGACCAACTGGCGCCTTGCCAAGCGGCGCTACCGCGAGGATCGAGAACTGGCGGGATTGGACGACTCTCTCGCACCTAAACGGAAGAAGGCGACGGCAGAGGCGGCAGACCAGATCGATTGGGGGAAACTCGGGCTGGGCTTCGGCGGCGACGACGATTCACCGCCCACCTTCGACATGTCCGGCAAGGCTGTCAGTGGCCTGGCCAAGACGGCAAAGAAGGATCCACTCTCGCTGACCGCTTTGCAGGCCCTGCTGATGATTGCAGGAGTGACCAAGGAGAAGACCGCAGAGAAGCCGAGCAGCAAGGCCAAGGTGGCACAGACCCTTGAGGTCAAGGCAGAGGCCAGTCCGATAACAGCAGCGCAGCCGACGCCTTCGCACAGGGACCAGCAGCAGGGTGACCAGCGCGGCCAAGGGTCCGGTGGAGGACGCAGCGGTCGAAATAGCAGTGGACGTAGCTACGGACGAGGGCAGTACCGCAGTCGTGGAAACGCGAGTCACTATGGACCCACAGACACTAGGCCGATCCAGCAGCGGAAGGCTGAGACGTGCTGCAACTACTGTGGTGCCCAAGGCCATTGGTGGCTCGAGTGCTCCGCTCGACTCGGAAGTGCGTCCGGACAGCAGCAAACAGCAGCCAGCGACGAGCGCTGAGCCAGCCACCACCAACCAAGCAGCTGCAACGGATCAGGGAAACGCCCAGCGACAGTAGAGGCGGGGCTCTACTGTCGATTGCCCAGGGATACCCCGATGGCGGCGCAGCCAGATGCAAGGAGACCGAAGGTGTGCGCGCGGAGCGTAAACCTGGAGGTGAGGATGGTGTGCAATGCGGAAGAAGTGTCCCAGCAGAAGGTGGAGTGCTGACAGTGCCGAGCCCGCAAGCTGGAGGAGGCGATCAAGAAAAGACAAAGACAAACAGAAGACGAGAGAAGCGGAAGAAGATAGCGCGCAGAATCGTGGCTAGTGGTGGTGACCTGAGTGATGACGCGTCTGTGGCACCTGACGGTGGCTCCGACGGGGAGAGCGGCAGCACGGGTGGTCAAACCCAGGGGAAGAGTGAGAAGAAGGCGAGCGCGGAAGTGGAAAACCCAACGCTGGGCAAGAGGCGTCGGAGTGCGGTGACGTGCGACGGCGGAAAGGAGGTCAATGGCGTGCGCACAGCAGCGCGCCGGCAGCAAAGATGATGTAGCCGCCGAGGAACAAGTCGAGCAGCAGGACTCAGGAGAAGCAGCAGCAACCGATGCAGCTGCAGTGTTGCCACCAGGACCGATGCGCCGGGCGAGACGGATTAGCAGTGGCAAGTCAACAGCAGACAAGCGGCGGCAGCGACGGGCCGAGAACGGATTGGCGGCCGTGCGAGGACTGCTGAAGGCTGAAGTACGCGAGCAGAGAGAAGAACGCGCGAAGGTGCTGCGGGTAGCAGTCCGTCGTGTCATTGGAGAGCTTAGCGAACTAGTAGACGTCAGACAGCACCGACGTCAGCGGCAGGAGGCGCAACTTGCGGCGGCGATCGTGCGGAAGATGGAGGAGAAGAAGAGCACCGTGATGCCACCAGAGCCTGCCACGATGGCAGCCGCAAAGCGGATCCCGAGGGACGAGCAGCAGCCGACGATCACTGACGCCGACTGGCAGAGGACAGAGCAGCGGTTCGAGGACGAGGTTCCGGTCGTGATCGAGGAAGAGGGTACGCTCGCGGAGATGCGTCTGGCCAGACGGCAGGCCCTGAAGAAGGCAAAGCAATACCGAGCTGTGCGACGGGTGCACCGCCTGCAGCAGAAGCAGCTGATGCTGGACAAAATCAAGGTAGCAGAGGCTGCCGGGAGAGCAGTGAAGGCCAAAGCAGAGAAGCGCAAGCCAAGGCAGAATTACCGCTACGAACGACGAGGTTGCTACGGCGATGTGGAGTTACGGAAGGGAGAGGACGACTAGATGCTGAAGGTAGCGCATCTGCGCGCGGCAGGAGTGGTGACCCGAGCTGTCTGCCCACAGCGTTGCTGGGGTTCACGAAGACGCACACGCAAGAAGTGCGCCTGGATAGTTGAGCACAGTTCAGTGTGGCCGGCAAGGACCTGCGGAAATTTGGCCGGTGCATTTCGCGACAGGCGCCCATGGATATTGTTGAAGGCTTCGAAAGCGGTACCAGCCAAGTCCTGGGAGTGTGGCGATTCCTCGGAACGACGCAATATCAGCAGCGGGTCACAATCGACGCTCTGGTGGTCGACGGGCAAGCCGACGAATTCCTCGTCGGCGAGGACTGGATGGTTGAGCGACAGATTAAGATAGACTTCGGCAAGCGTGAGCTCAAGTATCGGGACGCAGAAGGGCACAAGGTCATCTTGCCTTTCACAGCGTGACCTCGCTGCAGCAGGCAGGGCAGGAGAAGAGAGCAGTCATGCGGCTGGTTAAGACGGTGAAGCTGGCAACCAATACTCACCGCGTGATTCGCACGACGGTGGACGCAGAGGATGACACGACGGGGATTTTCCTGCCGAAACCCAGGAGCAAACGGCATTTGATGATGGCGCCCACAGTCGACACAGTGCGGAACGGCATGGTGAGGATCGCGGTGCTGAACGTGGAGGGTAGACGCGAGAAGTTGCCTGCCCGCGAAGCCCTCGGTACCTGGGTCCCTACCGACGAGACGATGCAACTCCTGGAAATGAACGGCCAGTTAGAGCGTGAGAGAGTGCGAAAGTGGGTCGAGACTCAGAAGAAAGAAGACGCCAGGCCGCTCAAGGACGAGGAAAAGCTTGATATCGGCGAGATGGAGAAGGCCGACCGCGATTTGGTGTTGGCGCTGCTCCGGCAGTACGCCGGTATAGTCGAGAAGAAGCCCAGGTGCCCGCCGTTGGCAAAGACAGGCGTGGTGCACCACATCAACACCGGAGACGCCGCCCCGATCATGCAGCGACGACGTCGGCACGCAGTGTCTGAGTACAAGATTATCGATGGGAAGTCGACGGCATGCTGAAGAACGGAGTGATCGAGCAGGGCGAAGGAGCGTGGGGATTTCCAGTGGTCATCGTGCGCAAGAAGGACGAAAGCGTGCGCTTCTGCATTGATTACCGCTCGCTGAACGCAGTAACGGTGAAGGACGTGTACCCACTGCCGCGCGTGGATGAGACGTTAGAGGCTTTGTGTGGCTCGCAGCGTTTCAGCAGCCTGAATTTACACTCTGGGTACTGGCAGCTTGGAGTAGCGGAGGAAGATCGCCCGAAGACGGTGTTCACCACGAGGAGAGGCCTGTTCCAGTTTAAACGAATGCCCTTTGGGCTCTGTAACGCACCGAGCACATTCCAGCGACTGATGGACTGCGTGTTGCGGGGGCTTACGTGGATTTGTTGCTTAGTGTACCTCGATGATGTCATCATCTTCACCAAGGGCACGGTGGCACAACATGTCGTGGAGCTGGCGGTGGTGCTGGAGAGACTATCAGAGGCAGGCTGAGCCTGAAGGCGACGAAGTGCTCATTTGCCACGACTAAGATGGAATATCTCGGTAGCGACTTGACGCCAGCGGGCATACAGCCCACCAACAGGTTGATAAAGACGATTATGGACTTCCCGCGGCCGACGGACGAAGCGCAGGTGCGGAGATTCGTAGCTCTCGCTGGCTACTACAGACGCTTTGTGCCTAACTTCGGGTCGAGGATGTCGCTGTTGACGAGGCTCCTGCGAAAGAGCAGCGAGTGGACCTGGGGCGAGGCCCAGGAGGAGGCGTTTACATGGGCTCAAGCGAGGTTGGGGTACTAAGCCTGTACTCATATACCCTAACTACAAGCAGCCGTTCAAGTTGACAACTGACGCGTCGAAGACTGGGCTTTTGCGGTGCGGTGCTCTCTCAAGACCAAGGGCACGGCGATCAACCCGTTGCGTTCGCGTCAAAAGTGAATAGCGAGACAGTGGCCAAGTACACTATCTCCGAGCTCGACTGTCTGGCAGTTGTGTGGGCCGTGCGGCTCTTCCGACCGCACCTCTACGGACGGAAGTTCACTAAAGTGACGGACCACGTAGCGCTCAAGTGGCTGATGACCACGAAGGAGCCGGCGGGACGACTACACAGATGGGCGCTAACACTACAGGAGTACAATTTCGAGATCAATAAGGAAAACCACGTGGCAGACGCTCTGTCACGGGGTCCAGAACCAGCATGCAGCACCGAAGCCGCCAAGTACGACGAGGCAGCCGACGACCCATCCATCAGGCCAGCGGGACCTAAGGCAGAGGACGACGATCGCAGCAATCAGCAAGAAGACAGAACCTACGCTGGCAGCGTGAGAAGTGTGCAGGCGACGGACGGTGGAGGCCAGAGCATTGTGCCACCAGAGAGCGAAGAGCCGGTAGTCGGCGGCAGCGAAAAGCGCCACCACCACAATGAAGACGACGCGTCGCTCTCGAAGCTCGGGTTGGCGATGGCTGTGGTAGAGCAGTGTGCGCCGGAGCCATGCGGGAATGACGAGCTAGCTGAAGCAGTGTCCGGGAAGAGCGCGCAGCCAACAACGACCCTGCAGGCGACCAGATCTGTGGTCGAGGATGAGATCGACCGAGCCGCTGCGAACGTGATCCAGGCAGCTGTAGTGCGCCGAGTGGAAGCAGCGGAGATGGGAGTGGTCCAGTTCACGGACAAGGACATCAAGCGCGAGCAGAGCGTATCCGTGATGGTGCAAACCTTGAAGAAGCAGAAGGCGTACCGAGGGCAGAAAGTGTCGGCAACCTAGGACGGGCTGGTGGTCATCAGCGTTGGTGGAGGTGAGACCCGAATAATCCTGCCTGCCGTCTATTGGGCATTGGCATTCAAAGAGGCACATGACAGCATATGGGCTGTTGGACCACAGACATACGAGCGTTTGCAGCGAATTTATTGGTGGCCGCACATGCGCGACGCGGTTCACAGTTGGGTGGCAGCGTGCCAAGATTGCGGCTCGCGGAAGGCGAGACCCAAGGTGGTAGTGCCGCCGCTGCGCAGCGTGAGGACAGGAGATGTATGCGACCGGTGGGCGATCGATGTAGCAGGGCCGCTACCTGTGACTACGTGGGGAAACCGCTGTGTCATTGCCGCGGTGGAATACACCACTCGCTACGCGGTAGCCGCAGCAGTCAGTGAGCACACCTCGAAGTCTTTGCGAGATTTTTGATGAACAAAGTGGTGCTTGTCTACGGGCCCATGCGAGAGATAATGATGGATGGGGCAATGGAGTTTGGCAGCCGCCCGACTGCGGAGTTGTTATCGCTCATGCAGATAAAGCAGTCGACTCAAGTGCCGTACCGCCCTAATTTGCTGGGGTTGGTCGAGCGATTTCACAGAACTTGGAAGGAGCGAAGGACAAGATGATTGGGACGACTTCTTGCCGTGTGCACTCTACGCATATAATTCGTCGAGGCATGCGACTCATGGCTTCCAACCGAATGAGCTGATGATGGGGAGAAAGCTAAGGACGCCCACGGAGCTGCTGAGGCGAAGCCGATTAACGTACCTCCACAGTACCCTCGATGAATACCACGAAGTGCTGCTTGAGGACTTGAAGAAGGCGCGAGAACTAGCGGATGTCGCGCTGCAGAAGGAGAAAGCACGCCAAGCCATGTATTATAACCAGCGCAGCGTACGCCAGCGGAGTGCCTTTAAATTGAAGCAGTTGGTGTGGTTGTTCAGGCCGGCGAAGGGCCCGGGGATTACTAAGTTTGGACATCGCTGGCGGGGCCCGCACAGATCGTAGAAGCTGCCGGCTATGATAATTATCTTGTCCGCATGCTAGAAACAAACAAGGAGCTGATTGTGCATTGCTCGTTTCTACTTCCCTATTATTACCCGACCAATCTGCTCGGGCAAATGGCCAAGGATATTGCAGTCGACCTGCGCGAAGAAGCGATACCCGCAGCTGATATTGATCCCGACGACGACGAGGGCGCGGAGCCAGAGATAGCCGCCCAGACCACCGCACCAGAAATAGCTGCTCAAGATGCTGGAGTCCGCGATGGTGGCACAGTAGAAGGCGCGTCAGTCGCAGGCGAGCCAGCAGCGGTGGCAGTAAGCAATTATCCCGCACCGCAGCAGCCGACCGCCAGTGCCCCACCACCTAAGAAGAACTCGACCAGTGCGCGACAGTCAAAGCGGAGCAGGAGCAGCAAGCCACAGCAGGAGCTGAGCAAGACCAGCCAAAAGAAACACAGGGCACGCACGGAGGCAGCAGCCCCGAAGCAAGATGGAGACGTCGACGCAGCAGCGCCGAGCCGACGAGAGCCGAACGCCGGAAGACTCGAGCAGCAGGACCAGTGGCAAGTGATGCAGTCGCTGGAAGAACCAGAGCCAGGGTCCGTCAGTCTCCGTACCCAAGTGCCGAGCACGACGACGAGCGAGCCGAACGGTCCGACAGCCCAACGCGGGCGAAAGCCATCGACACAGCGCTCGCAGGGGACGCCGAGGCAACCGTCACGAGCGTTGAAGCGGGACAGCAACCAGCAGGATTTAGTGCTGCCATCACCGAAGGACAACCAGTACAAGCCACGAATGCAGCAGTCAGCGCCAGTCACACAGGTGCACAAGGTGCAGACGCGACTGGCCGAGCAGTCAGACAACAGTCAGGCCCCGCAAACGAAGAGGATGAAGAGAGGATCTATGTCTTCGCCGGACGCGGTGGAAGAGGTGTCGACAGCCTCGTGGACTCTCGACCCCGCCTTGAGCGAATCCAGCCGACTGCAGCCGTGATGAAGCTTAGAAGGCGAAGATACAGGACGCGTGTTGGGCGTTACGTATTGGAGTTTGAGGTTGGGATCGTGGGTGATCGACCTGACGGGCCACAGAGCAAGAGTATATGGATTAATCAGAGCGACTACGAGCAATTGTGGGCCGAAGGACGCATACGAACACGTACAACTAGCTACAGCGATGATGAACTCAACGCCGATGACGAGTACGAAGCAAAACCCGCAGCCCCGAGCAGCAAGCAGCGAGCCATCGAGATAGACGACGCGGAAGAGCAGTTGCCGCGACAGCCAAGTACAACGCCAGTTACCGAGTCGGGGATGACCCGGGCAAGGGGAAGAGAGTAAGCACACGGAAATATGGGTTGGTTGTCCCCCAGTGAGTGTGGCAACGACGACGAATTTGGACAGCAGAAGATAGCAGCGAGGACAGTAGAAGACAGCAGCGAGGACAGCGGAAGATAGCAGCGAGGACAAAGGACAGCAGCGAGGACAAAGGACAACAGCAGGCTTGTATCGAGCGGGCCGACCCGTATTGATCGCCGCGGGTCAGCCACCTTCCAGTAGAAGATCGCTGGCCGCGAAAGGACGCAGTGGAGCAGACAGCGAAGGAATGAGCGGCTGAGAGAGCGCCGGAGCAGTCGCCCGCGCTAGAAGAAGAAGATATTGCAGTAGGCAGTAGACCCGACACTTTCCGAATTGCTAGGTGCAGCACAGATCACCCGGCAACAGATAGCGAACACCGGCTCGGTGTTGCCGCTAAGCTAGTATATACAAGAGCACAGCCAGAAGAGAGTGAACGATTAGCCCCCATTGTATCGAGATCCTGCTGGGCCTGCAGGAGACGGGTATCAGCAGCCCCGTGCAAGCTAGCGGTATCAGCAGCCCGCGAGTCGAGCAAGTGAACAGCCAAAGAGAGGGTAGGAGAGCCCCCGGTAGATTAGCCCCCGGCGCATTGCTCGACAGCTTGGCGAGAGCCCAGCAAGGGAACGATTCGCAGACGCAGCACTAGGACAAGTCGGCAGTGGCTGTCATTCGTGTTTACGTGTTAGGTGTGTGTAGGACAGCTGCTACCGTAGCCACCGAGCACCGCCCTCGGCCAGAGGCAGGATCGGCGTGCGGCGTCAGTGAAACAACAATAGACCGGCAGAGAGATTGCTTACTGGATGTTGCATATAATGCCGACAGCTTTACAGCTTTAAGCGTTGCTGAGCGATCTTCGAAAAGTTTTAGCTGGTGACGGCACTGCTGAGCTCTTCACAGCATTTTTGGCTGATATGTGCTTTGCAGGATGAATGGCTGATGGAAGGATAGCGCTTTTGATTTGACAGCAAATAATTATGGTGCCACCAAGATAGTACACCCCTGAGATGGAGCAGAAATTGTTCCCGACGCTATGACAATTTTGAGTGGTTCATCTGTTCTGCCAATCCCTGGTGGTGGCTCACATTTCCATCTGGGGATCGCGTGTACCGATGTGTGAATCAAGTGTCGCTCGAATTCTGGCATGGCAGTGTCATTAACACAGCCTCAAAAATCAATCATGACCACGCTTCTTCTTCAGACTGCCACAATCATGGGAATCCCCGGTATTGCGGCCGTATAGGTCGTCTGCTCGGTGCTTTCGTCGATGGCATCAGGTTATTTCGCGTTTTGAACGATAGACCTCACTCGATCTCCACCTGCTCCTGAGCTCCATGTTCTCTATCCGCTCTCTGCTGCTCGCTGGTGTCGCCGCACTCGTCTCCTCTGCAGCCATCTCGGAGGCCGCCGAGGCTGCTACGGGAAGTAAACTGCCCGTGTTCTTCTTCCACGGTGCTACGGGCAACACAACCAATGGCGCATTGATCGAAGCCAACCTGACTGCTGAGGGCCGCACGTACACCGCCCTGAGCTTTTGCCAGAATGAATGCTCTGTGAAGACGGCGCTGTCGGACCAGGTGCAGATGGCCATTAACCAAATTCGCGGCATCGTCACCAAGGACACAACCACGTACGCCAATGGTTATCACTTCCTCTCGCACTCCCAGGGTGGTTCCATTGCTCGCGGTGTCATTGAAGAGATGGACGACCACAACGTGAACACGTTCATCAGTATGGCTGGTGACGGCAACGGCAACTTTTATGGCCCGCAGGCGTCTGACGCGGTGCCGCTCCAGGTGCTTCTACAGGCGCTCGGTCCGTACGCGATCGACCCGACGGTATTCAACTTCTCCAAGTACGAAGCCGACTCGACAACTTGGAACGGCAAGTTCCAGCGTGACTTCGTTGAGTTGGTGACGACGAACGAGGACCTGCAGAGCAAGAGCTCAATTGCCAACATCATCACTCCCCGCTGAATGATGCTGTGCTGACCAACTGGAAAACCATTGATCCGTTCCTGCCCAAGGTGAACAACCTCGAGGACTGTGGAACGAACGCTACGTGCACTGCCGACCAGAAGCGCCGCAAAGTCAACTTCGTCAAGTTGAAAGCCGCTCACTTCTTCGCGTCGCCACAGGACGACATCCAGGCCCCGTGGCAGAGTTGTGTGCTGGGCAAGTACTGACTGTTGCCACGGTGGACGAGGTCGAGACCAAGTTCAATAACTTCACGATTGTTGGCATGAACGACACTGCTGAGTACACGGGTGACCTATACGGCCTGAAGTCGCTTGACACCGCTGGCGGCCTCTACATTCACGAAGTCGCTGATGTGCCGCACGACTGCTGGTTGTTTGACTACACTTCTCTGGCCACGAACATCCCGTGCAAGCACGAACCTGTGTACAACAGCGAGATCTACCCTCTGCTGATTTAAGCTTGCTTATGCCTACGAAGATCCATCCAGACGTCTACGACACTTTATGCTCTAGCAAGAAAAAATACTGTAGATGGAGATGCATATTCGAAAGAGGTAATTGCAGTGCTTCACGCTTTAAACAGCTTCCGTTGCAGGGTGTGGCTTTTGAAAGGACTCGGCGAGTTCCAGTTTGATGAAATGACCAGTCTTGAATTCTGTCCGAAGCTAGTTGCGAGATTTTGGTGCTGCTGAATGTGAAGACGACAGCAATGGTATACGGACAGTACCCACAAAATTTCCCCTCCTGAGAAATATTAACCTTTGCTTTAATGTTTCTGATATTTGCAGTGTCTATACAAATACCTAGATAACCGGTCGGCTTGTCGCATGTACCTGTAGATTGTAAATCGTAGAAGGAGGGAAAATTTTGTGGGTAGTGTCTGTACTGTACTGCAGACGATCCTCTTCTTAGTGATAGCCTTGGGAAGAGGCTATTTATCACTAGCAAGAGGTAACACTATCAAGGATTGTACCGTGTAAGAGGTACTTGGGTGTGTGGATCGGCTTCTGGTGCAGCACTGGTTGTGACATCGTAACCAACCATTGAAGCGTGGAGTCCTGGGACGCGATACTGTCGGTTGTCTTCGTAAACTGATGGAAGCATACAAGGTCTGCTAGATATTACAGCTGTGACTCTGAAGATCCAGAACCTCTATGATGTCGCGGCTTCATGCGAAGGATCCGATGTCAGCCGCTCAACCCACCCGTCGAAATCTCAATCGCGGAGGATCCCGGACCTTTGAAGCGCTGAGGTTGAGAAGGACAGCCTTGAGTGAAGTAACGAGCAGGAGGCACAGACCTTACTACCGACGACGAACTACAGCAGCGACTGCGGATGGCCAAACTCATTTTTCACGCAGATGCGATGGGCGGGCCATCCATGGTAGTGAGGCTTCCGAACGGTGCAGAGTGCGTTTAGAGAGGAGTTAGGCAGAAAGCGAAAAAGTTTAGACATTCGACGGTCATCGGGAGAGGGGTCTCTCAGCACCAACAGCACGACCACAGACCGGAGCACGTCTACGACATCAGTGCGATGCTTCCCTCATCGGCGTTGATCCTTGCGATCTGATGGACATCTTCAAGTCTTCGAGCTGGCGATGAATTCGACAAACAGCCATCAAGTCATCATTCGATCGGTCGTGGTCAAAACCCGGTCGCGGTTGTCATAGGGATCACTCGCAAGCAACTTCCTCGTTTGACAACCGGTTCAAGTGTGGAGCTTATTCGTCAGAAAGCCACGCCCGTTCTATTTACTGTTACATATAATCCTCTTCTTAGTGATAGCCTTGGGAAGAGGCTATTTATCACTAGCAAGAGGTATCACTATCAAGGATTGTACCGTGCAAGAGGTACTCGGAGGTGCGGATCGGCTTCTGCTGCAGCACTGGCGGCGACATCGTGGCTCAGCTTACTGGCGAAGATCATTTCTGAAGCTCACACAATGACATCGCCCATTGCGCCCCCATCGAGCTCATCAATGCCCAGCGGCTGCAGATTTGTCGTCATAAGGACGATTATCCCTCTGCCAGTCAAAGCCATCTCGTCAACTGGGCCCAGAAGACGTTCCAGCTTGCACGCCTTCATTTCCAGGTTGTGATTTGAGCTGAGGTTGACAAGGACAGCCTTGAGTGGAGTAACGAGCAGGAGGAAGACCTGCAAGAAATAGCTGATACGGTGGTGACAGCCGCAGACCTTCTGCCGAGGAACTACAGAGCAATTGCAGTGGACGGCCAAACTCTTTATTCACGCAGATGCGATGGGCATGCCATCCGTGTTAGTGAGAGGCTTCCGATCGATGCAGAGTGCGTTTACATAAAAAGCGAGGGCGTAAACAGCACTGTCCTTGGCAGACTTCTTCGGACGTGCTTAACGGAATGGCCGACTTCTTCACGGAATGGACGACTTCAATAGTTAAGCACCTCTAGTTAGTGATATGCGAGGTTTTTGCGGTCGAAGGAAGTTTTGACTTGGCTTTGTATGCCCACGTCATAGGTCTCTCAGCGCAAACTAGAGGGTATCACTAAATGGGATAACACTAAGAAGAGGATTGTCTGTAATGCCTGCATGATCGCGTGCTTTCGGAGGACTCGTCGATTGCCTCCAGCAGTTTGAGTCTTCAAGTTGGTTCAACGCGTTCAGTCCATCTGGAGATAGCGCGTGGCGATCGGCAGGTGTCGCGGACTCGCGACGACCGACGGAAGCGAGCCATTTGACTGGCAAAGCCTCCCCGCGGAAGCTTACACTTGCTGTGACAGCTAGATCCACAATCGGCGGCCGGAATCCCCAGCTTCGACCGTTAATCGCTGCAAAAAGTTGGCGCGTCGAACACCCCAGCCCAAGAGTCTTGGCAAGACTCACTCACATTTGGCTGTTCATAGGCCATTTTGCGTTTTGGACGGTAGAGCTCACTGACCACCACCCGATCAAGAGCTCCGTCTCAAGCTATGGTCTCTTTTCGCTCGCTGCTGTTTGCCGGTGTGACGGCGCTCGTCGCCTCTGTTTCCACCTCTGAAGCTGCAGAGGCTGCTGCTGGAGCCAAACTGCCGGTGTTCTTTTTCCACGGTGCTACGGGTAACAAGACCAATGGCGCAGTGATTGAGAAGAACCTGACGGCTGAGGGTCGCACGTACACCGCCCTGGACTTCTGTCAGAACGCTTGCTCTGTGAAGACGGCGCTGTCGGACCAGGTGCAGATGGCCATCAAGCAGATCCGCGGAATTGTTGACAAGAACGCAGCCACGTACGCCAACGGTTACCACTTCCTCGCGCACTCTCAGGGTGGTTCTGTTGCTCGTGGTGTCATTGAAGAGATGGACGACCACAACGTGAACACGTTCATCAGTATGGCTGGTGACGGCAACGGCAACTTTATGGCCCGCAGGCGTCTGACGCGGTGCCACTCCAGGTGCTTCTACAGGCGCTCGGTCCGTACGCGATCGACCCGACGGTATTCAACTTCTCCAAGTACGAAGCCGACTCGACAACTTGGAACGGCAAGTTCCAGCGTGACTTCGTTGAGTTGGTGACGACGAACAAGGACCTGCAGAGCAAGAGCTCAATTGCCAATATCATTACTCCTCCGCTGAATGATGCTGCGCTGACCACCTGGAAGACCATTGATCCATTCCTGCCCAAGGTGAACAACCTCGAGAACTGCGGCACCGACGCCACTTGCATTGCCAACCAGAAGCGTCGCAAGGCAAACTTCTCGAAGCTTAAGGCCGCCCACTTCTTCGCTTCCCCGCAGGACGATGTCCAGGCCCCGTGGCAGAGTTGTGTGCTGGGTAAATACTCGACCGTGGCGACTCTGGACGAGATCTCGACCAAGTTCAGCAGCTTCAAGATCGTGGGCATGAAGGACACCGTGGAGTACAAGAACGACCTGTACGGCCTGAAGACGCTCGCCACAAGTGGACGCCTCCTCATCCACGAGGTGCCCAACGTGGCGCACAATTGCTGGCTGTTCGACTACACTTCTCTGGCCACCAACGTTTTGTGCAAGCACCAGCCCGTGTACAACGCCCAGATCTACCCTCTGCTCAAGTAAGTGTGTTGCATCGAGCTCCCCAGCAGACCTCCACCACTGATCATGCCTGACACCTCTGCCAAGCAAAGTATAGATGTGAACACAGAGATAATTCTAGGCGCTGCTTCATTTCCCTTCTGACCCTTCACGCTGCGCACGAAACCAACCTTTGGACTTGACGGACACTACGTAGTATGAGCAGCATCGCTGGTAGCACTCGTCGTCCAGCACGTGCTGAAGCGAAGAAAACACTTTCCAATGCGTACGGTGACATGCTTTTCAATCACTTCTCTGTCGACTATCGTAGCTCTAATCGAATTGATAAGTGCACATGGCCAAACGTGAAGTGTGTCAGATCGTTTGAAGGCAACGGAAGTATGAATTATCTCTCGCTATTATCATCAGCAATTGTGAGGAGGATTACTGAAGTCGTATTGTATTTATGTTTGTAGGACGCACTGCGAGCTGCTCAAGCGACCATCGCACGCCAAGAAAAACGAGAGCAAGAGCTACGAAGACTGGTTGTATCTCATGGGCTTGCCCAGGACACTACGGAGGGCAATCCTATTGTAGACGGTTAGTCCCTCGCATATTTCAGACGGAGATGAACATGCTTTTTCACTGATCTGTGGTTTTTGCAGTAAAAGTTGGGGCACTAAAGACACAGCACGACCAAAAGTGCGAGCACTGATGCGGTCAATTAACCAGCTTCAGGAGCAGGTTCAGGGCTTAAAGAACCAGGAAAAGGAGCATCGTCGATCGGCACTAATCCAGGATCTACGCACTCAGCAACGCGAGCAAGAGCTGCTTATAGATGTGTTGAAGCAGGCGCTCCAAGAGAAGGCACTTGAGTTCCAGGATTCAAGAGCGCTCGTAAATGATTTTGTGCTTAAGAAATCTGTTGGAGCTCCGCTGAGATTCCGACCAAAAACACGTGAGGAACTTGAAAAGGAGCTGCAAATACTGGACAAAATTTTCAGCGGACAGTGGCGAGGCTTAAACAGGATAATCAACGCAATGCAGAAGCAAAAGAAGAGAAACCGCTCCATAGTGATGACGAGTACGACGACGAGTATGATGAAGAAAAGGAAATGGAGGCGAAGGAAGTTCCGATTCGCCGAACAATCGCGAGACTGCTCCTGGTGAGTAGAATTTCTGTGCCATCCAAATCTACTCGGCTAAACATTGAGAATATGTGGTGCTTGTGTTCATAGATCCAATCATTTATGAGGAGCTAGAGAGACTTCGTGTCGAACTAGCATCGAAATCAGTGACTATCCATGCCCAAGCAGATGAGATGGCCGAGCTTTATGCTGATGTTGACAAGCTAAGGGTGTAAGTAGGCTGCTCAACTGTTTTGTTATAAAAGTTGATATGGGAACAAGCGTTAACATTCTGAGTGTTAGTGTCGAGGACCAAATTGTGCGGAAAAAGCACAAGATCGCTCTTCTGCGAGAGCAACTAAGCTGTCAGCAGACAGAAAATATCGCGTTAGTGCGTGAAAACGAAGGTTTGGACGAGAAATATCTGCAACTACAAGAGGAAGCACAGTTTCTGCGCGATATCAACTTGGAAGACGCTAGTGCGAAGGATGAGGAACGCTTTCAGCAGCTGGAACTGGTTCGGGCTTTGCGAGCTCGGGAACTGGAGCTACAGAATGAGTTGGAGCAGCACCAAAAAAGGTGGGCAAGCGATCGCGACACGATTCATAAGCGCATTCGCTTGCTCGAGAAAGAAAAACAACTTTCAGAGGACGAAATTGCTCGTACACGGGCTGAATTTGCACTGCTACAAAGAAACACAGTAAGCAGGCAGCAGTGGTCCATTTCAGCACGCTTAATCCTGACGTCAGTACTAAGTTGGTTTATGTTGTTGCAGATGCCCTGCAGCAAGAAGCTGATGAGCTGAAAATTGCAATCCAAGACGAGCAAGACCAAAAACTTCTTTTAGGCAGCAGGATCGAGGTGAGTTAATGCATTAACCAAAGTTTTAAAGAATGACATTATTAATTGATTTGCCTTGTGCAGGAGCTTGAGACGAAGTTAGCGCAGCTCGAAACTTTATCACGAGAAGATCGTGAGCATAATGCAACGGCATCAGCGGAAAAACTTGCGGCGCTGGAGAGTTTGGTTGAAGAGAAATCAGCATCGATTAAGAAAGTCGATCGACAGCTCAACGCTGCTAAATTACTGTCTAGACAAGCGAAGAAAGAGAAGGAGGGCCTAATGCTCCGCATTGCCAAGCTGGAAGCAGACTTAACGGGACGTACCGCTTCCGTTTGAAACTACTGTAGGTGAGGTAAGAAAGAGTCCGTTGACAAACGATAAATGAGTTCATTGTGAAGCTGCTGCTATCACAAACTTCGATACATACTACGCTTATACGGCTTCGGACAGCATGGCTGTCTCATCCAGGCGACGACGCTCCTCACGCTCCGCATACTTGCGCTCGAGGAACACATGCCACCGGCGACGGCCGCTTTTTGCAAAGTACCAGAAGAGCGCAACAATGATAACTACAAAGGCCAAACCTGCCAGTGTATAACCCAGCATCTGCAGACCCGCATTGCTGGCTGTGCAAAGCTGTTCAAGCCCAAGCAGTGAGCCAGGTACTAGCAAGTACACCACGAAAATGAACGCAACTCCCACCACAACCCATGAGGCACTGAAGAATGCCACAGAGCGAGCCCAGCTTAAGATGGGTCGACGCGTGAACGCAATGGGGTAGAAGAGAAGGATGCCAAAGAAGTTGAACCAAAAGTGTACGAGAGCCACAGCAACCGCATTGGAATCACCAACGACCAGAGAGGCCAGCAATGCCGTGCCACATGTGCCTAAGTTGGCACCAACGATCAGTGGATAAACTTGCTCGAGTGTGAAGACTCCGAGACCAGACATCGGTGTGAGTGTGCAGGTCACAACCGTCGATGACTGCACGATAAATGTGATGATTGCACCCGCGAGGATGTTCACGTAGCCGTTAAAGGCGACCATTCTCGAAACCAGCACCTTCGTTGGGCCCAAGAACACTTTTGCGAGCATATGGACGAACCAGATTAACGAGCACGCGAGCGTCAAGAAGCCGATTACAACCACAATCGCGCCGACTTGCCCGTCACTCAAGGAAGCTCCTTTGAACGCGCCACCGGTGAGGAGCGATACATCGCTGGTGCACTCTTTCGTGCCTGCCGTGATAGCGTAGATAGTCTCCTTGTCGACTTGGATGATCAGGTTAGCGAACGGTGTGATCACTGCATCCACAGGGCTACCGAAACTCCCACCTGAAGTCTTGGCATGTGACATCATCAGTGACAGTTTTTCAAGCGGGTGCGCGATCATCTCCAACGGGAACATAATTAACACCGACCAGACGTTATACATGGTGTGCACGGCAGCTGTCTCCATGGCTCGCTGGAAGCGCGAGCGCGTCTGGATTTGGCCGAAAGCCACCACGATGCACGTCACACACGTGCCGACGTTGGCGCCCATGACGATGTAAACTCCGTGTCGAACTGTCAAAGCCTGCGAAGCGACTAGAGTGACCGTGATGGATGTGATGGTACTGGAGCTGTGTAGTAGAGCGGTGGACACGACTCCGATGACGAGGCCTGCCAACGGGTTGTTGGCGATGGAGAAGGTCGATTTGGCGTCACAGCCGAGCGCCAGCGTGAAGCCCGACTCGATGAACTTGACTCCGACCATGAAGAAGTAGAGTGCGATCAGCATCACCACCGTGTAGAGCAGTCCCACCAAGACATTGTGGAGGAGCGGTCTTCCTTCAAACGATTCATCTTCGTCTTCGTCATCCTCTGGCGGCCCTTTGTCGTAGTGTGGGTAGGTGGGAGTGCCAAACTGTGGATACTGCGGGTATTGATTAATGGTATATCGAGGACTGTCACTACCGGAATCGCTGAGTGCCGAGTCCCGGAGTTTGTCGTATGTGTCGGGAGATAGCAACAGTACTCCGACCATATTGGTTTGGTTGGTAGCCGAGACGGGCAGGTGTGCTCGAGACAGTAAGTTCTTCACTGAGACTCCAAATGAGACCGACCTCATCTGACGTACTAACGTGGAAAGTGCGCCCCGCAACTCTTGATCACCCCACTTTACTACGTGACAGTCACTGACAGATACTGTATACCACGCAAACCGGGTCTATAGAGCCAACGCTGTCCATGTCCTTGCAGTGCAGGTGTCGATTTCAGTGGACCTGGGGCTTGCAATGCAGACGACGATGCGGTCATGTCAATCCTGAGTGCGATGAAGACAAGGCATGGAACGGCAGCGCAGGAAACGCTTCCCCATCGAGATGGCATTCAGCATTCAGGGCATGGTGACACCATGCCTGCATGGACATGTTCCAAGCACAGCAACACCAAATCTTGCATAGCAAGGCCAGATTCGCGAGTAATGAACAACACCCTCGGTGGTACATGCGGTAGTCAGCAAGAATCTATCGCAGTTCAAGCTGTTGCAACAAGCTGTTTGAGCAGCGTCAGTCGTGATAGCTTCACAACGAACCAAAAGATCGAGGAGGATGAAGTGACTCACTTGTTATACATGTAGTGAGCGGCCGAGTTGACCTCGTCGGACGATCACAGCGTGCTGATCGAAGTCTATACCGAACAGATGTAAGCAGCCTCGACAACAAACTGTCAGACGGATGCAAAAAGGAACACCGATGGACGACGCACTTTTAACGAGGCAGACCTCGGGTGGTGGACCTCGACGAAGTGGCCGAATCTCGGCAGAAATACGCGGTTTGCAGTTGCCGTCATCGTGAAGCTCGACGCGTCCGGTCTTCTGACAATTGCCATAGTTGGCTTCAAGAGAATATTAAAGTCGTTGCGTCCGTGTTGGAAGAGTCATCTACGAGCTTAGAGCGGCCATTTCGAGACTGTTTGCGCAGGACACCGCAGTAGATACCACTGATTTGCACCCCTCCAAAGCTCATCAATGGCTTCAATGCCGTGGATAACCTGCATGAGGACGAAATCGTTTCCTACCCGTTGGTCCTTCTGGAAGACCGCGTAACCGGCTTGCAGTCCGACAACATCTTCTTGAACGCTCGTTGAAGAATTTCCATGGATCAGTAAATAAATACTGATCTGTTTCCGAGCCACACCACATAACGGTACGTCGACCCAACTTGGCCTGACCCCCAAATTGCCACCTGTATCGATGTTGGTACTAAACACTTCAACAACCGGGATTCTTCAACCAACGTGATCTTTGCTGCTTTTCCGCACGTTGCTTTCTGCTCGCACCCTCGTCTACCCGCGTCGCGAGCAGCTCCTGCCCGCGGGCGCAGCCCCCGCAGCATTTGCTTTTCTCCATTCTCCAATCTACCAGGTAGATATCAAGTGCTCCGGCGCCGCCAAGTCATTCCGATGGTAGTAACTCATGGCAAGAAGACGAGGGTACATTGCATACATCCGTGAAGAGGGCATAGACGCAATGGACTGAAGTGGATTTGGAACGATCGTTGGCTGCGATTCGAGTTGGTCAGCTATCCAAGAAAGGAGCTGAGCGAGAGAACGGCGTTGTGGTCCGGACACTCACTCGATACATGGGTGGTGCGGAAATAGGCGTCGTGGCGGGACGCTTGCTTCAATCAACGAGGGTGAAGAAGATGGCATCATCGAGGGGCTGCTCGATCGTGCAAGACGCGGATTTCCAGCCACACGGCTAGGCCTCAAGAGCATCATACTGGATCTGATAAGCGATGGTCGTGATCATCAGTTTGGGGCTGCATGCCCGTCTTACAAGTGGATAAAGAAGTTCCTCGAGCGTCATTCAGCTCGTACCTCCGCTCGGAAACGTTATAATCACACGTTGTAATCTGACCAACACAACAAACGCATCACACACAAAAACATCGCCAGTGTAACTACGGCGCCCTTTCTGCCAGGCAAGCCTCGCCGCTCGTTCACCTAGCCCACACCTAGGCCGCATTCAGGAACGAGCAGCACGAATCCAAGGTTTTCTGAAGGTGAGCTGAATGTAACGCTGTGGCGGCGTCGCAAGCTACCTCCCGATCAAAATCCTCCTGACGACGGACCCCATCCAGGACAGCACTCTGCGTTCGCGCATCCAGAAGCAGCAGCGATTCCATGGAACCACTGAGCACATCTCAGCTTCCTCCGGAAACGCTGCGCGCTGGCGACACGATCGCGTACTTCTCACTCGCTTTCGTCGTGGGCGATCGTCGTGGCTACAGAGAAGCAGTGGTCCTGAGCATCGATGACACGGAGGGCGCGGACCATCCAATCGAGGTTGACACTGGTGAGATCATCCAGCTTACGATGATGGTGAATCGGATCAAGGACCGCTTGGGTCCTCCCGTCCGATAGGGCGAAGGGCCGTGGCGAAAGCTGCGGCCGTTGACACTCGTTTCAGGGAGATTTGACGCTCCACCACGTTCCCGCGCCTTCAACAGAGATGTGCAGACTGCCGCTCAAGAGGCATTCGCTGCAGCTGCAGAACAAGGCCGTCCTGCGCGTGAGGACTTATCGGATTCGGAGGCGCTGAGCATGGACCCACAAGATGGCTCATCTCAACATGCTCCGGCTACGTCTAGCACGACCAGTTCGCCGGATATGACGATTCCTTGCGGCGAGAAGGCTGTGTCGATGGATGCTCAAGGCGATCAAGTGAGGGCTCGCCGCCAAATCCTTGAGCTGTCGAATCGGTGGCGGCATTTGGGGCCCAGCAACGCCTGGAAGATGAGGAAGCGTCTAGCACTACGGAGGTGACCGTTTCGACGTCGCTGCCTGTTGGACAAGCTGGGCCTGCATGTCAGAAGGCCCATGGCAGTGAGAATTCGGTGCGTGCGGCAATTGACTAGACTCCGAAGTTCGGCGCACCGGTAAATGTGCATCTAATTGCGGCTAGCGATTACCTGAAGACCGTCCCTACAAGGTGGGAGCGAGCGAAAATCCGCCAACAGCCCAAGAAAGAGTGACGGCTTGGCACGTTCCGAGATCGCGTAAGCGGCGCAATCAAAGGAAGTGTGCAGTTACCCGTAGCGGCACAGAGATTTACCATGCGCGGACATTGAAAGTACAACGGACGAAAGATTTCCTGCAGTTACCTGGCATGAAGGACCGGCTTCGTGCTTTGCATGTGCGCAGGCCTGAGTTCGTCGAGCCCCCACCGAGTGTTCGGTAATTATGACAGAGGTGGAGTGGCCAGCCTCCGTGAGAAGCATAACTGAGTCAGAAGTGCCCGAGGGTATTGAGTTTGCTGATATTGGTGACGGCGATGGATACCAATGCGTGGGGGACTGTTTTTATTGACAGCTGTACCAACGCTGCCCTAGCGATCTACTGTACTCGCGACTGCTGCGCATTGGGTGCAGCAACGCCCCACGCATTCATCCAGCGCTGAAGCTGTACGACACGGGTCGTGTCGGGCTTGGCGTCTATACGAGTACCTACCTCGAAGTAGGCAACATAGTTGGTGAATATGCGGGTCGCTTGTGTGAATATGATGCGATTGTAGAAGGCCAGCCGGATCAAGCCGTCAAACAAAACAGTGGATACACGATGCTGCTGGGCGTCAAGTCTGTGCGCGGCAAGTTTGTTTACATCGAGGCGTTGAAATGCGGTTCAATTACACGCTTCATGAGCCATGAATGCGACCCCAACGTGGAGTGTATCGAGATGCACAACCAGAAGAGTGTGACAGTCGTGGCCATGATGATTTAAGACTGTGAAGGTTGGTACGCAGCTCACTGTTAACTACGGTGACAAAGTCTGGTTTCCGTGCGCGTGTGACTCGTGCTGGCTCGATACCGACAACGCCGCTGCGTAGCATGCCTTTTGTGGTATGGAGCTAGGGTAAATAGCGTTCAGAACAACGACAACAGCTAATTGCAATGAATCACATACATGAATCTTACGCACTATGAATCAGCTTCCATTTCCAAGTGAGGCAATAAGAAATGTCGAGTCGGTTAATAGAGGAGAATAACGTTTTTAGTGATGTAGTGCCAAAGCGAAAAACCCACACTACAACGAAATATGCAAAATATCAAGTCCAGCACACAACACTCGCGTGCCCTACGTTCAATCGAGCATTTCCAACACCACTGCGGCTGCGGCGGATACCATGCCGCTCTCCAGTGTGCTGGAGCATCAGAAAGTCAACGCTGGCCCTACCAATAGAGGTCGCCCGGAGACCTGCACCATTGCTGACCACGTCTGCTCCACGTCTGCGCTTCTTCCGACTGACCAGAATTTCATGTCCTGCGCTGTTGAAGTGTTCCTGCAGTTTTTCGGCGTAGATAACGTGGATGCACACTCCAAACGCGTAGCAATAGTTGCATCCGCACCACCGGCGCATGACATCCACCTGCCATCCTCCCCATGGCTGTCCTTCCACCTCCATTCGAGCATAGTTGACCCCCATCTGAGCCGTGACTGCAATGCCCCCTCCGAACGATTGTTAGGAGCAACCTGAATGCGACGCGCGAGCCGGGACTGTACTCGAACGTGCCCAGCTCCTCCAAAACATTGAGCTTCATCGCACCAAGCGTCTAGTAGGTTCTCGCGTACCATCTCGGACTCGCGACGTATGAGGGCCTTTGCTGGGACTATGTCGAAGCGGAACGCCGCTCACTAGACGACTGGTCCTCGCAGCAGTTGCTAAGTTCGCCAAGTAGGGCCCCCATCCGAAGCCGTCGGCGTAGAGTGTAGTCACGCTTCAGCACAGCGTTAAATGTCTCCACTGGATTGTTGGTGGAGGCGAAGCCGCTCGGAGTCCAGTAAATTTGCCACGCACTAAATCGCACATACATCCATTGAGCGCTCATGTACTGTGAAAACGCGAAAAGCAGCGGATGACGCACCCACTTGCTGATGGTACTGTCCCGCATGCAGAAATACTCGTTCTCGGTCCGCGCAAATGCATATCGTACATGTCGTGGACAATTGCAGCCGCCACACTGAGGGAAATGTCTTGATCGCGTTGTGAACCTTTTCCATGACATGAAAAAAAGCGCATTAGGGTTTGCAAATGGCCGGATCCTCCAAATACAGCGTTCAGTGCATTGTACTGGGCCTGGTCCGCGTCAGCCATATTGTACTGCACCACCAGTTCCCGGCGCGTGATCCAATAGTACAATCGCTTCAGCGCCATCAGCATTGGCTGCACGACCTCCTGGGTCTCTCGGGAAACTATGAACATCGCCACCAGGTGGAACCCACGTGAGCGATCCGTCGCCCCAACGACAATTACTGGGTACTCACGGTAGTTGAGTTTATAGATCGCGTCAACATGCAGGACAAAGCTGTCAGGGGGCAGCATGAGCCTCAGCATGAGCGCTTTCGTCGTGATGCCTACGACGAACGGACGCCCGTCCGACCCGTTGCCAACCACCGGCTTGCCCTCGCATATCCCAGGCAAACGTGAAGGCCTGAGTCATGCCCTCTTCGCCGGTGAAAGCCCTCGCGTGGATCCAGTTCCTCACGTCGTCGACACGATCGTTACGTGCTAGATACGTTCGAGAGTAGTGGTTGACGAAGTTCTGGACGGTGCTCAAGCTTGGAAGGTCCTGGAGCACCGTATCGAACTTCCGCGACATCGCATGGCGGATTCGCATCGGCCGGAGGTGGTGGTCTACCAGCTCCCGGCAGAACGCCTTCTGCGTAGCGGTCAGCTTTTTTCTTGGGCGACGACACCTCTGTTGCGTGGCCCCCACCTTGTAGATAGACCAGGCTCGTGTTTAAGGCACGATAGCGCCTTTCCACGACATGACAAAGCTGGCCACCCGAGGAAACGCAGTCCTCGCACCTGGGACGCGCACTCCAGAATTCGGTAGCGCATCTTGTGCGGCTCGTCCTCGAAGCAGAAGGAGCACGCCATGGTTTTGCTCTTGGTGATTTCGAAGGACTTCATGCTGCTGAGCACGTCGTCCGCGTCTGTGGCTGCGGCGCCACGAGCAACGTCTTGCCAAGCAATGCGCTTCGGCATGATCGCTCGCGTCCACGGTGTCGAAGGGGGCTTTCGCCGAGCACCCGTCCGGCAGACACTTGAGACATGATGTCTTAGAGCGCGCTGGTTGGCTCTTTCCAACCTACCGAGACCTAATCTCGCCCTGTTTGTGCGTTGCCTCAGAAAAGTCCAGGTTTCACAGACCCTGCAAACGTTTTGTGTTGCCACCACAGCGTCTTGTGTCTGCACACGTTTCGTGTGCTGACCCAGTTTTATTGGGAAGGCGAGAAGGGAGTGTGCAAGTCACGCGTTCTCGTTCGGAAGGGCCGTATTCTTGACAGTTCTCGCGTGAATGCAGCGAGGAAGTATGATATCGATTACTTCTCAGAAGAGAGTCCTAGAAGCTGAATCCAAGAAGAAAGCAGCGCAGGCCAGGAAAAGAACGAGGGATCTGGCTAAAGCGGAATGTGACCGACAAAGGAAACGGAGAGAGACGAACGACAACGCCAAAAACAAGAGCTGAAGCAACAGCGTGCTGAGGAAGCTCAAACTCGCCGGGCTGAAGATGCAAAGTCCCGCAAGACCTCAACAAAACGAGCGCGTAAACGGACTAACAAATATCCCGAGGGCACATTGGTCGAGTCAACTACTACGCTAACTTTCATGGAGCAAATGGAGATGGTCTCTGTCGGAGCTACAACGACACCTGAGGCGATTGAGTATATCTTTTGAGCCAAGCCTTTGGAGATTATGGCTAGGAAAACCAGCTGGCAGGGGGTGGCAAGATGGGACCCAAAACCAAAATAGGCTTTGAATGTATATGAACATTTTAACTGACTCGTGCTACCTCAATTTCACTCTAGCCTTTGCTCTGAGCACTCATAATAATAGCCCAAACACGTAGCTTTCCGGGGATGTTCTTACCTTTTTTCGATCCCTAGTCCCCGAGAAAAAAAGTTTCATTCGTAACATTGTGGGCCAAGTTGGGTCGACGTACCCTTACATATCTATTGAGGCAGTATTTATTATCCGTACTTAAGCCTGTAGTCTAGCACTTCGTCCCGCGTGTGCCGTCCTCTCGTTGACTGACACGGCCAAATAAATTCAATTGCCTCACGCTCGAAGGTTGTCTGCAACAGCCACGGGATGTTTCTTGAAGGTTCCCACGTCAACTCTTCATAGTCCAACCACTTGATGAGCTAGAAAACGCGGGTATTCACCCATCTCTTTGCGTAGATTCGCTCATTCGTAGAGTTCAACACCTCCAGCTCGTCGTGCATGGCGATCCGTTGCGAAAAGCCCACTTCCTCTTTGATGTAGCTCGAGGAGTCCACTGCCAACGGCACGTTCATGTTCAGAGTTATCGCCGACAGGAGCTCTCAATTGAGTCGCGACTGCCAAAAGAGTCATCCAGACGTCTGTTCATGTTGCGGGCATGAGGGTTAGTGGCGGCATGAATGGGTAGGCAAAAGGAAGGTGAAGGAGGAACTCGTGTGCATTGTAGACATACTGCAACCTGCTAGCCTATCAACAACAATCCTAATTATGAATGCCCACCTTAAAATATTCTCTCAGCTCCAAGAGAGCTGAGAGCACTACAGGCTCGCGGCGATAGAAATGACTTAGAAACTCTAAAAGCTTCATTTCTAGTGTTTTGTTTTGGTTTGAAACAAACAGTTGGAAACTCGTCACTTGCACTTTATATTGGACCGTGCTAGATAGGGGACGGCCTCACTCTAAATTTGCAAAAAGGCGCACTTTAGGCACTTCAACAGGGCACCTCGTTTAGTTCCCAAAAGCGTCCCGCTTTAACCACGAGTACTTCATCAGGATACTACGCTCGCTTTCCTCGTTGAAGTAAAATATTGTAATACTTACATGCTTGCGACTTCTCGTGCCCTCAACCTCTCTGAGAAGTCGCGGTGCGTATCGGTTTAGAAACTGCGCGCGGAGGGTCGCCTCGCGTATATTGTATTGCAACAAAAACGGCTTAGTAAGTATCGGCAAGGCCCTGAGGGGCCAATCTTCGTGCTGGATTTTCTAAAAAGACTAAACATGGGATGTATCGGCTTGAATTCGGTACATATTGTAGCATTTAGTGGCTGCAGTATTATCGTAGTTTTTGTAAGACTGACCGCTGACTTGGCTTCAGAATTATTAGAATCTAGCGATAAAAATACCCCCGCTTATGACGCATGATTGCCTCCAATTTTGGAGCATAGTGGCACCTACTTTTTTCCATTTTCGTAGGTGCGGCGACATTTAGGTGAGGTCAATCGCACTTTGATGGTCGTAACGGTGTTTTAAACGTCATATTTCTAACGAACTGCGAGCAGGCACAGGAGCACAATGAAGTAGATCCTGTAGGTGCAGCTGAAGGCGTCCGGGAAGAGGCATCCAGCATCGTGTCGCCCAGCACCATGAACACGCACGGCATCAGCAGACACAAGGCCACCCTTCAGAACAGGCTGCTGGAGCTCGAGTACGAACGCAAGCGGCTGCACACGAAGCTCAAGGTCGCCAAGGCGCTGCAGAGCAGCGTGATCTAGGAGCACACGACGCTGGAGTGCAGGTGCAGGAGCTGAAGTAGCACGCCGTGGACGTGGAGCAGATTGTGCAGGATAACAACTTACGGAGGAAGCAGTAGCTGATGGAGCAGGTCGCAGATGAACGGGACGAAGTGTTGCTCACCACGCAGGACGCGATCGCCATGGTGGTGGGCGACGTGAACCAGAGAGAGAAGGCGCTGCAGCAGCAGTATCTGCTGAATAACGCGCTGGTGACACACTATGCAAGGAGTTAGCGTTCGACCAGGCCTTCGATCCACAGAGTACGCAGGCGGAAGTGTATGCGCAGCTCGAGCCGCTGGTTGTGTCTTTTACCGACGGATACAATGCCAGCATCATGGCGTACGGACAGACAGGATCGGGTGAAAAAAGCATCATGGTGGGCAACAATGAATGAAAGCTAGAACACCGTGCTAATGACCTTCGGTGCAAGCCAACGCCGGTATGATTCCCCGCGCACTGCTGCAAGTATTTGCTATCGTGAAAATGGCGTACTCAAACTCGCTTCGTGTGAGCATGGTCGATGTATAACGCAGCAGCGGAGGATGAAATAATAGTAATACCAGCAGTCATACAGGGCGTAATATAATTAGCAGTGGAAGCATCAAAGTTAGCACCAATGCAAGCTGTAATGGAAGCACCAAAGTAAGTAGCAATGGAAGCACCAATGCGACTAGCAATACAAGCAGCAATACAAGGTGCTGTAAAGCAGCTACTCAGGAACCGCTGGTAATTACCGCATAACAGATCTCATAGAGCACACCCATGTACATGAAGACATGACTGTTCGACACGTGCATAGGATAGTACATGTACAGATGTTACCAGAAAAATCATCTGAAAATATCAAGTCACACATGTTGTCCCCGCCTTTCCATCAAATGGTTGGTCGTTATTTTAGCCGCGCGCCGGTTCGACCTTCAGTGTTGGATTGACTCCGTAAAGGGTATTGTGGGGAGATACCACGTCCTAGCAGGGTTGCCGCCATTATGGTTAATGCTCCATCCAACACTAAAAGGTCAGCTACTGCTATCTACACCGGTCGTTCAAAATATTCTCCTAGCTGCGCTTGTGTTTCTGTGTTAGGTTCTCAAGACCTACTGTCGTAGCTTAACGGAAAAGTTTCCCTTGTGGGAGGATAGAGGTTCAATTCCTCTCGGCAGTCTATTCAACGTTTCGACTAGCTACACTACGGCCACCAAATCTTCGTCGACGTCTTCTGCCTCAATGTCCTTCGAAGGATCGATGATTTCCGTTGCCACGCGATACTGCTGCAGGATCCCGATCAGCTCGCTCCAACGGCTTTTGGTGCACTTCTCGTGCAGGTGATGGTAATAGGCTGGGGGCGGCAGAGTCGCAGAGAGCAGGCTTCCTGAAGCCAGCGGTGATAGTCGCGCTTGAGAGGGTGGCCACGCGTTCGTGACTCAGCTTGTAGTGGGGCTACACAGGATAGTGTACCCGGGGTACACTAATACGCAAACCCACTAGTGTGTGTGGATACACACTAGCGACCAACATTACGAGTCGTCAATGTAACGATCATTGACGGGCGCTCAGGCGCACAGCTATTGGTTGAAAGGGCCACATTTCAACCAATCATGTGCATGCATTTCATGCAAATGCGTGAGAGCCAACCATGCTCTCACCTTTGCAATTAGATATCATTTTAAAGGGGTTTAGCGTAAAGATAAGGCCAGCCCGCCACGCGGCGGGCTGCCATTCAATTCAGTTTTCTATTTTGATCTAAAGTGTTAAGTATTTGCTTTAGAAATACGCGAGCCCGCGTATTTCTATCTTACATACAAACTTTAAGTCTACGCTTCCTCAATACGCGCATACTGTGTATGCTAAGAAACAGAGCGTACCTCTCGCCCTGTTTCACCTGGTAGCACTTTGTAGTCCGTTCAGCGCCTACAAAGAATAGCCAAATGGAAGTTGGCTATGGAGACGAAAACCCTTCGTCAGGCGGTGCTCTGTCTGACGGAGCTCGAACATCCACTCTCGTATTACGAGAGATGATTGCCACCTGAGTGATCAGCAGTGGGAGGCGTTGCTACGACTCTCGCGAGTCGTAGGTGAGTCCACGGTGGCAGCAATGCTTCGCTCATTGCCGCCAAGTGAACACCATGTAGTCGTGGTCGACTACATGGAGAAGGAGCAACAGCAGAAAGAGACTTCTGCTGTTCCACGTTTTGAGTCACTGAAGGTGTCAGTGACTCCGTTCTCCGGGGTCACTCTGTTGCTGCTCGTAGAGCTCGAGACAGCGATCGCTGCCCGACGGATCCGGGATCCGTCGCTACAAGTCGCTTACGCGATGTCGTGTCTAGCAGGACGTTCTAGACACTGGGCGTATGGCAGACGCCTTACGAACGGTACGTGCTGGAGCACGTATGAAGAGTTCAAGGAATAGCTCAAACTCGCGTTTGAGCCTCCCGAGTCGGAGTTCAGGTCGAGGGCGGAGTTCCTCGACCTGAAACAAGGCAAGCGCGACGTACTTGCGTACGCGCAGCAGGCTCGATACTTGGTGTCAAGTATCGTGAACCACCCCATTGATGAGGCGACACAAGTTGTCACCTTCATGAAGGGACTTAGAGATGGGCCTGTGAAGACCTATCTCTTCCGAGAGTACCAGTACTCTCGAGCAAGCCATCCGACTTGCATTGCAGGAAGAGTTTAGCTTGAATCAAGCTAAACTTCACGCGGACACGCCAGGGCGCCGCGTCCGCGACCGAGGCCCATGGGCGGTCCAGAACCCATGGACCTATCAAGTGCGTCTGCTGGCAGGCAGCAGACGGATCCGCGTAGAAGAACGCAGCGGTGTTTCCAGTGTGGAAATACCGGCCACTACGCACGCGAGTGTGTAGCAGGCCCAAGGCCTGCTACTCGCGGTACGTCGTATCGTGCCAACGGTGATCGTTGGCGCGGACGACCAAAACGGCGGGAGCCAGTAGGGGAGGGCGCCCTACTGGTGTAGTCACACCGATGTCGGACATGTGATGACTACAGCCCCTGCGGTGGCAAGCACCGCAGTGAAAGGAAGGATGGTCGAGCTGGGCTGATCATCCTGGAGGTTGCATGCACGCGCTGGTCGATTCAGGTGCGTCGAACAACTTTGTTCGACTGCAGCCTGAATGCGATGTGCCCCGAGGAGAAAGAGACTCCTCGGAGCGAGTTGGTGGTGCGCCTGGCGACAGGCGCAACCGTGAACACGAAAGCGAACTGTGTCTGTTCGCTTTGACTGTGAAGGTCGGACCTTCACCGAAGACCTTATCGTCTTAGACTTAGACGATAAGTTCGACATGATATTGGGCATGCCGTGGCTAAAACGCCATGCCCCAGTGATAGACTGGAAGGCCCAGTCTATAATCTCATTCGGCGCCGAGGACGTTAACGTCCTCGGATCAGCGGACAACGTGACAGTGAGCGATGGCCCTGTCAACGTTGCGCGCACGCACCTCGCGGTGCGTGCGTTGGGAGCGAGGGCAACCTCGCTCATCCCAGCCAAGAGAACGTGGCGACCGCCAAGGCCGCCGCGTACCAGAAGAGGAAGACCTCCGGGAGGCTTCCTCGTCCGTGCCCGGGGCACGGGCGAAACCACAACTGAAGGGTGCACTCCGGGAGCACCCACGTCCAAACCGGGTTTGGACCGAACCCTTCGCAGGCCCGGCCTGCGAAGGCAAGAACCAAGAAACTGTCTCGGGCCGGGCCCGAGGCGACTGTCAACAAGAAGATCTCTTCTCAAGCCGGGCTTGAGGAGCCAAGATTCAAGGAGACCCCTCGACGGGCCGGGCCCGTCGAGACACAAGATATGGGTCGTTGTCAGACCGGGTCTGACAAGGGTCGCGGTATGAGGAGAAGAGCTCCTCACAACTGAAAGGTACCGAGACCGGACAGGAAGGTCGCTCCTCCCTGTCCCAAGAACGCCCTGCACCGAAGCGTGCAGGTGACGAGCCTCCATCGCCTGCGACGGGCGAGGAGTACGAGACGAGAGTGCGCGAAACACTTTCTGGGGTCCAATGTCACGGTTGACATTGGAGTGTCCTCCGAGCACTGCCTCGGAGTTGACAGCGCTGGAAGTGCAGAGCTGGAAAGGCTTTGCACGGATCTACGCGCCGGGCGCGTAGAACAAGTATGCATCCTCACCGCCCGTGAGGATGTCGTGATCAGAAGATCTCGAGGACCTGCGGCAGGTTCTCGTGCGGCACCTGATGGCGACACGAGCCTCAGTGCCAAATCGAAAAAGGATCGATTTGCAAGCAGAGCTGGGACTCGCTCAAGTCGAGTCCCTATTACGACGTTCTTCGGGAATACGCCGACGTATTCCCGGACAAGATCCTGCGGAGCTTCCGCAGGATAAAGGAATTCAGCACGAGATTGATCTCGTGCCAGGCACGAAGTACTGTGTCACGCGACAGTGGCCACTGCCGCGTGAACAAGTCAAGGCCATCGACGAGTTCTTCGAAGCTT
>JAAVTI010000906.1:0-21992 GCA_011947335.1 Phytophthora constricta
GCTGCGGCCGTTGACACTCGTTTCAGGGAGATTTGACGCTCCACCACGTTCCCGCGCCTTCAACAGAGATGTGCAGACTGCCGCTCAAGAGGCATTCGCTGCAGCTGCAGAACAAGGCCGTCCTGCGCGTGAGGACTTATCGGATTCGGAGGCGCTGAGCATGGACCCACAAGATGGCTCATCTCAACATGCTCCGGCTACGTCTAGCACGACCAGTTCGCCGGATATGACGATTCCTTGCGGCGAGAAGGCTGTGTCGATGGATGCTCAAGGCGATCCAAGTGAGGGCTCGCCGCCAAATCCTTGAGCTGTCGAATCGGTGGCGGCATTTGGGGCCCAGCAACGCCTGGAAGATGAGGAAGCGTCTAGCACTACGGAGGTGACCGTTTCGACGTCGCTGCCTGTTGGACAAGCTGGGCCTGCATGTCAGAAGGCCCATGGCAGTGAGAATTCGGTGCGTGCGGCAATTGACTAGACTCCGAAGTTCGGCGCACCGGTAAATGTGCATCTAATTGCGGCTAGCGATTACCTGAAGACCGTCCCTACAAGGTGGGAGCGAGCGAAAATCCGCCAACAGCCCAAGAAAAGAGTGACGGCTTGGCACGTTCCGAGATCGCGTAAGCGGCGCAATCAAAGGAAGTGTGCAGTTACCCGTAGCGGCACAGAGATTTACCATGCGCGGACATTGAAAGTACAACGGACGAAAGATTTCCTGCAGTTACCTGGCATGAAGGACCGGCTTCGTGCTTTGCATGTGCGCAGGCCTGAGTTCGTCGAGCCCCCACCGAGTGTTCGGTAATTATGACAGAGGTGGAGTGGCCAGCCTCCGTGAGAAGCATAACTGAGTCAGAAGTGCCCGAGGGTATTGAGTTTGCTGATATTGGTGACGGCGATGGATACCAATGCGTGGGGGACTGTTTTTATTGACAGCTGTACCAACGCTGCCCTAGCGATCTACTGTACTCGCGACTGCTGCGCATTGGGTGCAGCAACGCCACGCATTCATCCAGCGCTGAAGCTGTACGACACGGGTCGTGTCGGGCTTGGCGTCTATACGAGTACCTACCTCGAAGTAGGCAACATAGTTGGTGAATATGCGGGTCGCTTGTGTGAATATGATGCGATTGTAGAAGGCCAGCCGGATCAAGCCGTCAAACAAAACAGTGGATACACGATGCTGCTGGGCGTCAAGTCTGTGCGCGGCAAGTTTGTTTACATCGAGGCGTTGAAATGCGGTTCAATTACACGCTTCATGAGCCATGAATGCGACCCCAACGTGGAGTGTATCGAGATGCACAACCAGAAGAGTGTGACAGTCGTGGCCATGATGATTTAAGACTGTGAAGGTTGGTACGCAGCTCACTGTTAACTACGGTGACAAAGTCTGGTTTCCGTGCGCGTGTGACTCGTGCTGGCTCGATACCGACAACGCCGCTGCGTAGCATGCCTTTTGTGGTATGGAGCTAGGGTAAATAGCGTTCAGAACAACGACAACAGCTAATTGCAATGAATCACATACATGAATCTTACGCACTATGAATCAGCTTCCATTTCCAAGTGAGGCAATAAGAAATGTCGAGTCGGTTAATAGAGGAGAATAACGTTTTTAGTGATGTAGTGCCAAAGCGAAAACCCACACTACAACGAAATATGCAAAATATCAAGTCCAGCACACAACACTCGCGTGCCCTACGTTCAATCGAGCATTTCCAACACCACTGCGGCTGCGGCGGATACCACACGCCGCTCTCCAGTGTGTTGGAGCATCAGAAAGTCAACGCTGGCCCTACCAATAGAGGTCGCCCGCCTTGGAGACCTGCACCATTGCTGACCACGTCTGCTCCACGTCTGCGCTTCTTCCGACTGACCAGAATTTCATGTCCTGCGCTGTTGAAGTGTTCCTGCAGTTTTTCGGCGTAGATAACGTGGATGCACACTCCAAACGCGTAGCAATAGTTGCATCCGCACCACCGGCGCATGACATCCACCTGCCATCCTCCCCATGGCTGTCCTTCCACCTCCATTCGAGCATAGTTGACCCCCATCTGAGCCGTGACCGCAATGCCCCCTCCGAACGATTGTTAGGAGCAACCAGAATGCGACGCGCGAGCCGGGACTGTACTCGAACGTTGCCCAGCTCCTCCAAAACATTGAGCTTCATCGCACCAAGCGTCTAGTAGGTTCTCGCGTACCATCTCGGACTCGCGACGTATGAGGGCCTTTGCTGGGACTATGTCGAAGCGGAACGACCGCTCACTAGACGACTGGTCCTCGCAGCAGTTGCTAAGTTCGCCAAGTAGGGCCCCCATCCGAAGCCGTCGGCGTAGAGTGTAGTCACGCTTCAGCACAGCGTTAAATGTCTCCACTGGATTGTTGGTAGAGGTGAAGCCGCTCGGAGTCCAGTAAATTTGCCACGCACTAAATCGCACATACATCCATTGAGCGCTCATGTACTGTGAAAACGCGAAAAGCAGCGGATGACGCACCCACTTGCTTATGGTACTGTCCCGCATGCAGAAATACTCGTTCTCGGTCCGCGCAAAATGCATATCGTACATGTTGTGGACAATTGCAGCCGCCACACCTGAGGGAAATGTCTTGATCGCGTTGTGAACCTTTTCCATGACATGAAAAAAGCGCATTAGGGTTTGCAAATGGCCGGATCCTCCAAATACAGCGTTCAGTGCATTGTACTGGGCCTGGTCCGCGTCAGCCATATTGTACTGCACCACCAGTTCCCGGCGCGTGATCCAATAGTACAATCGCTTCAGCGCCATCAGCATTGGCTGCACGACCTCCTGGGTCTCTCGGGAAACTATGAACATCGCCACCAGGTGGAACCCACGTGAGCGATCCGTCGCCCCAACGACAATTACTGGGTACTCACGGTAGTTGAGTTTATAGATCGCGTCAACATGCAGGACAAAGCTGTCAGGGGCAGCATGAGCCTCAGCATGAGCGCTTTCGTCGTGATGCCTACGACGAACGGACGCCCGTCCGACCCGTTGCCAACCACCGGCTTGCCCTCGCATATCCCAGGCAAACGTGAAGGCCTGAGTCATGCCCTCTTCGCCGGTGAAAGCCCTCGCGTGGATCCAGTTCCTCACGTCGTCGACACGATCGTTACGTGCTAGATACGTTCGAGAGTAGTGGTTGACGAAGTTCTGGACGGTGCTCAAGCTTGGAAGGTCCTGGAGCACCGTATCGAACTTCCGCGACATCGCATGGCGGATTCGCATCGGCCGGAGGTGGTGGTCTACCAGCTCCCGGCAGAACGCCTTCTGCGTAGCGGTCAGCTTTTTTCTTGGGCGACGACACCTCTGTTGCGTGGCCCCCCACCTTGTAGATAGACCAGGCTCGTGTTTAAGGCACGATAGCGCCTTTCCACGACATGACAAAGCTGGCCACCCGAGGAAACGCAGTCCTCGCACCTGGGACGCGCACTCCAGAATTCGGTAGCGCATCTTGTGCGGCTCGTCCTCGAAGCAGAAGGAGCACGCCATGGTTTTGCTCTTGGTGATTTCGAAGGACTTCATGCTGCTGAGCACGTCGTCCGCGTCTGTGGCTGCGGCGCCACGAGCAACGTCTTGCCAAGCAATGCGCTTCGGCATGATCGCTCGCGTCCACGGTGTCGAAGGGGAGCTTTCGCCGAGCACCCGTCCGGCAGACACTTGAGACATGATGTCTTAGAGCGCGCTGGTTGGCTCTTTCCAACCTACCGAGACCTAATCTCGCCCTGTTTGTGCGTTGCCTCAGAAAAGTCCAGGTTTCACAGACCCTGCAAACGTTTTGTGTTGCCACCACAGCGTCTTGTGTCTGCACACGTTTCGTGTGCTGACCCAGTTTTATTGTGGGAAGGCGAGAAGGAGTGTGCAAGTCACGCGTTCTCGTTCGGAAGGGCCGTATTCTTGACAGTTCTCGCGTGAATGCAGCGAGGAAGTATGATATCGATTACTTCTCAGAAGAGAGTCCTAGAAGCTGAATCCAAGAAGAAAGCAGCGCAGGCCAGGAAAAGAACGAGGGATCTGGCTAAAGCGGAATGTGACCGACAAAAGGAAACGGAGAGAGACGAACGACAACGCCAAAAACAAGAGCTGAAGCAACAGCGTGCTGAGGAAGCTCAAACTCGCCGGGCTGAAGATGCAAAGTCCCGCAAGACCTCAACAAAACGAGCGCGTAAACGGACTAACAAATATCCCGAGGGCACATTGGTCGAGTCAACTACTACGCTAACTTTCATGGAGCAAATGGAGATGGTCTCTGTCGGACTACAACGACACCTGAGGCGATTGAGTATATCTTTTGAGCCAAGCCTTTGGAGATTATGGCTAGGAAAACCAGCTGGCAGGGGGTGGCAAGATGGGACCCAAAACCAAAATAGGCTTTGAATGTATATGAACATTTTAACTGACTCGTGCTACCTCAATTTCACTCTAGCCTTTGCTCTGAGCACTCATAATAATAGCCCAAACACGTAGCTTTCCGGGGATGTTCTTACCTTTTTTCGATCCCTAGTCCCCGAGAAAAAAAAGTTTCATTCGTAACATTGTGGGCCAAGTTGGGTCGACGTACCCTTACATATCTATTGAGGCAGTATTTATTATCCGTACTTAAGCCTGTAGTCTAGCACTTCGTCCCGCGTGTGCCGTCCTCTCGTTGACTGACACGGCCAAATAAATTCAATTGCCTCACGCTCGAAGGTTGTCTGCAACAGCCACGGGATGTTTCTTGAAGGTTCCCACGTCAACTCTTCATAGTCCAACCACTTGATGAGCTAGAAAACGCGGGTATTCACCCATCTCTTTGCGTAGATTCGCTCATTCGTAGAGTTCAACACCTCCAGCTCGTCGTGCATGGCGATCCGTTGCGAAAAGCCCACTTCCTCTTTGATGTAGCTCGAGGAGTCCACTGCCAACGGCACGTTCATGTTCAGAGTTATCGCCGACAGGAGCTCTCAATTGAGTCGCGACTGCCAAAAGAGTCATCAGACGTCTGTTCATGTTGCGGGCATGAGGGTTAGTGGCGGCATGAATGGGTAGGCAAAAGGAAGGTGAAGGAGGAACTCGTGTGCATTGTAGACATACTGCAACCTGCTAGCCTATCAACAACAATCCTAATTATGAATGCCCACCTTAAAATATTCTCTCAGCTCCAAGAGAGCTGAGAGCACTACAGGCTCGCGGCGATAGAAATGACTTAGAAACTCTAAAAGCTTCATTTCTAGTGTTTTGTTTTGGTTTGAAACAAACAGTTGGAAACTCGTCACTTGCACTTTATATTGGACCGTGCTAGATAGGGGACGGCCTCACTCTAAATTTGCAAAAAGGCGCACTTTAGGCACTTCAACAGGGCACCTCGTTTAGTTCCCAAAAGCGTCCCGCTTTAACCACGAGTACTTCATCAGGATACTACGCTCGCTTTCCTCGTTGAAGTAAAATATTGTAATACTTACATGCTTGCGACTTCTCGTGCCCTCAACCTCTCTGAGAAGTCGCGGTGCGTATCGGTTTAGAAACTGCGCGCGGAGGGTCGCCTCGCGTATATTGTATTGCAACAAAAACGGCTTAGTAAGTATCGGCAAGGCCCTGAGGGGCCAATCTTCGTGCTGGATTTTCTAAAAGACTAAACATGGGATGTATCGGCTTGAATTCGGTACATATTGTAGCATTTAGTGGCTGCAGTATTATCGTAGTTTTGTAAGACTGACCGCTGACTTGGCTTCAGAATTATTAGAATCTAGCGATAAAAATACCCCCGCTTATGACGCATGATTGCCTCCAATTTTGGAGCATAGTGGCACCTACTTTTTTCCATTTTCGTAGGTGCGGCGACATTTAGGTGAGGTCAATCGCACTTTGATGGTCGTAACGGTGTTTTAAACGTCATATTTCTAACGAACTGCGAGCAGGCACAGGAGCACAATGAAGTAGATCCTGTAGGTGCAGCTGAAGGCGTCCGGGAAGAGGCATCCAGCATCGTGTCGCCCAGCACCATGAACACGCACGGCATCAGCAGACACAAGGCCACCCTTCAGAACAGGCTGCTGGAGCTCGAGTACGAACGCAAGCGGCTGCACACGAAGCTCAAGGTCGCCAAGGCGCTGCAGAGCAGCGTGATCTAGGAGCACACGACGCTGGAGTGCAGGTGCAGGAGCTGAAGTAGCACGCCGTGGACGTGGAGCAGATTGTGCAGGATAACAACTTACGGAGGAAGCAGTAGCTGATGGAGCAGGTCGCAGATGAACGGGACGAAGTGTTGCTCACCACGCAGGACGCGATCGCCATGGTGGTGGGCGACGTGAACCAGAGAGAGAAGGCGCTGCAGCAGCAGTATCTGCTGAATAACGCGCTGGTGACACACTATGCAAGGAGTTAGCGTTCGACCAGGCCTTCGATCCACAGAGTACGCAGGCGGAAGTGTATGCGCAGCTCGAGCCGCTGGTTGTGTCTTTTACCGACGGATACAATGCCAGCATCATGGCGTACGGACAGACAGGATCGGGTGAAAAAAGCATCATGGTGGGCAACAATGAATGAAAGCTAGAACACCGTGCTAATGACCTTCGGTGCAAGCCAACGCCGGTATGATTCCCCGCGCACTGCTGCAAGTATTTGCTATCGTGAAAATGGCGTACTCAAACTCGCTTCGTGTGAGCATGGTCGATGTATAACGCAGCAGCGGAGGATGAAATAATAGTAATACCAGCAGTCATACAGGGCGTAATATAATTAGCAGTGGAAGCATCAAAGTTAGCACCAATGCAAGCTGTAATGGAAGCACCAAAGTAAGTAGCAATGGAAGCACCAATGCGACTAGCAATACAAGCAGCAATACAAGGTGCTGTAAAGCAGCTACTCAGGAACCGCTGGTAATTACCGCATAACAGATCTCATAGAGCACACCCATGTACATGAAGACATGACTGTTCGACACGTGCATAGGATAGTACATGTACAGATGTTACCAGAAAAATCATCTGAAAATATCAAGTCACACATGTTGTCCCCGCCTTTCCATCAAATGGTTGGTCGTTATTTTAGCCGCGCGCCGGTTCGACCTTCAGTGTTGGATTGACTCCGTAAAGGGTATTGTGGGGAGATACCACGTCCTAGCAGGGTTGCCGCCATTATGGTTAATGCTCCATCCAACACTAAAAGGTCAGCTACTGCTATCTACACCGGTCGTTCAAAATATTCTCCTAGCTGCGCTTGTGTTTCTGTGTTAGGTTCTCCAAGACCTACTGTCGTAGCTTAACGGAAAAGTTTCCCTTGTGGGAGGATAGAGGTTCAATTCCTCTCGGCAGTCTATTCAACGTTTCGACTAGCTACACTACGGCCACCAAATCTTCGTCGACGTCTTCTGCCTCAATGTCCTTCGAAGGATCGATGATTTCCGTTGCCACGCGATACTGCTGCAGGATCCCGATCAGCTCGCTCCAGCTTGGCTTTTGGTGCACTTCTCGTGCAGGTGATGGTAATAGGCTGGGGGCGGCAGAGTCGCAGAGAGCAGGCTTCCTGAAGCCAGCGGTGATAGTCGCGCTTGAGAGGGGTGGCCCACGCGTTCTTGACCAGCTTGTAGCGGGGCTACACAGGATAGTGTACCCGGGGTACACTAATACACGCAAACCCACTAGTGTGTGTGGGACACACACTAGCGACCAACATTACGAGCCGTCAATGTAACTATCATTGACGGGCGCTCAGGCGCACAGCTATTGGTTGAAAGGGCCACATTTCAACCAATCATGTGCATGCATTTCATGCAAATGCGTGAGAGCCAACCATGCTCTCACCTTTGCAATTAGATATCATCTTAAAGGGGTTTAGCGTAAAGATAAGGCCAGCCCGCCACGCGGCGGGCTGCCATTCAATTCAGTTTTCTATTTTGATCTAAAGTGTTAAGTATTTGCTTTAGAAATACGCGAGCCCGCGTATTTCTATCTTACATACAAACTTTAAGTCTACGCTTCCTCAATACGCGCATACTGTGTATGCTAAGAAACAGAGCGTAGCTCTCGCCCTGTTTCACCTGGTAGCACTTTGTAGTCCGTTCAACGCCTACAGAGAATAGCCAAATGGAATTTGGCTATGGAGACGAAAACCCTTCGTCAGGCGGTGCTCCGTCTGACGGAGCTCCGAACATCCACTCTCGTATTACGAGAGAGGATTGCCCCACCTGAGTGATCAGCAGTGGGAGGCGTTGCTACGACTCTCGCGAGTCGTAGGCGAGTCCACTGTGGCAGCAATGCTTCGCTCATTGCCGCCAAGTGAACACCATGTAGTCGTGGTCGACTACATGGAGAAGGAGCAACAGCAGAAAGAGACTTCTGCTGTTCCACGTTTTGAGTCACTGAAGGTGTCAGTGACTCCGTTCTCCGGTGGCTCGAACGAGCCACTATTGCGCTGGCTCGTAGAGCTCGAGACAGCGATCGCTGCCCGACGGATCCGGGATCCGTCGCTACAAGTCGCTTACGCGATGTCGTGTCTAGCAGGACGTGCTAGACACTGGGCGTATGGCAGACGCCTTACGAACGGTACGTGCTGGAGCACGTACGAAGAGTTCAAGGAAGAGCTCAAACTCGCGTTTGAGCCTCCCGAGTCGGAGTTCAGGTCGAGGGCGGAGTTCCTCGACCTGAAGCAAGGCAAACGCGACGTACTTGCGTACGCGCAGCAGGCTCGATACTTGGTGTCAAGTATCGTGAACCACCCCATTGATGAGGCGACACAAGTTGTCACCTTCATGAAGGGACTTAGAGATGGGCCTGTGAAGACCTATCTCTTCCGAGAGTACCAGTACTCTCGAGCAAGCCATCCGACTTGCATCGCAGGAAGAGTTTAGCTTGAATCAAGCTAAACTTCACGCGGACACGCCAGGGGCGCCGCGTCCGCGACCGAGGCCCATGGGCGGTCCAGAACCCATGGACCTATCAAGTGCGTCTGCTGGCAGGCAGCAGACGGATCCGCGTAGAAGAACGCAGCGGTGTTTCCAGTGTGGAAATACCGGCCACTACGCACGCGAGAGTGTAGCAGGCCCAAGGCCTACTCGCGGTACGTCGTATCGTGCCAACGGTGATCGTTGGCGCGGACGACCAAAAAACGGCGGGAGCCAGTAGGGGCGGGGCGCCCTACTGGTGTAGTCACACATGCCGATGTCGGACATGTGATGACTACAGCCCCCTGCGGTGGCAAGCACCGCAGTGAAAGGAAGGATGGTCGAGCTGGGCTGATCATCCTGAGAGGTTGCATGCACGCGCTGGTCGATTCAGGTGCGTCGAACAACTTTGTTCGACTGCAAAGCCTGAATGCGATGTGCCCCGAGGAGAAAGAGACTCCTCGGAGCGAGTTGGTGGTGCGCCTGGCGACAGGCGCAACCGTGAAGACACGAAAGCGAACTGTGTCTGTTCGCTTTGACTGTGAAGGTCGGACCTTCACCGAAGACCTTATCGTCTTAGACTTAGACGATAAGTTCGACATGATATTGGGCATGCCGTGGCTAAAACGCCATGCCCCAGTGATAGACTGGAAGGCCCAGTCTATAATCTCATTCGGCGCCGAGGACGTTAACGTCCTCGGATCAGCGGACAACGTGACAGTGAGCGATGGCCCTGTCAACGTTGCGCGCGCACCTCGCGGTGCGTGCGTTGGGAGCGAGGGCAACCTCGCTCATCCCAGCCAAGAGAACGTGGCGACCGCCAAGGCCGCCGCGTACCAGAAGAAGGAAGACCTCCGGGAGGCTTCCTCGTCCGTGCCCGGGCACGGGCGAAACCACAACTGAAGGGTGCACTCCGGGAGCGCACCCACGTCCAAACCGGGTTTGGACCGAACCCTTCGCAGGCCGGGCCTGCGAAGGCAAGAACAAGAAACCGTCTCGGGCCGGGCCCGAGGCGACTGTTCAAGAGAAGATCTCTCCTCAAGCCGGGCTTGAGGAGCCAAGATTCAAGGAGACCCCTCGACGGGCCGGGCCCGTCGAGACACAAGATATGGGTCGTTGTCAGACCGGGTCTGACAAGGGTCGCGGTATGAGGAGCCCGAAGAGCTCCTCACAACTGAGGACCGAGACCGGACAGGAAGGTCGCTCCTCCCTGTCCCAAGAACGCCCTGCACCGAAGCGTGCAGGTGACGAGCCTCCATCGCCTGCGACGGGCGATGTCGAGTACGAGAGAGTGAATGCGCTGACGCAAACACTCTCTGGGGTCCAATGTCACGAGTTGACATTGGAGTGTCCTCCGAGCACTGCCTCGGAGTTGACAGCGCTGGAAGTGCAGAGCTGGAAAGGCTTTGCACGGGATCTACGCGCCGGGCGCGTAGAACAAGTATGCATCCTCACCGCCCGTGAGGATGTCGTGATCACAGAGGATCTCGAGGACCTGCGGCAGGTTCTCGTGCGGCACCCTGATGGCGACACGAGTCAGTGCCAAATCGAAAAAGGATCGATTTGCAGAGCAGAGCTGGGACTCGCTCAAGTCGAGTCCCTATTACGACGTTCTTCGGGAATACGCCGACGTATTCCCGGACAAGATCCTGCGGAGCTTCCGCAGGATAAAGGAATTCAGCACGAGATTGATCTCGTGCCAGGCACGAAGTACTGTGTCACGCGACAGTGGCCACTGCCGCGTGAACAAGTCAAGGCCATCGACGAGTTCTTCGAAGCTCGTCGTCGTGCGGGCCAAGTGCGGGAATCCAAATCCCCGCACAGTGCCCCACGTTCTGTGTCAAGAAGGCACAGGGCGGATGGCGCATCGTTCATGCGTTTAACAAGATGAACGATGCGACGATACCGGCGCAGACGCCGATACCGAGGAAGGACGTCATCATCGATTCGATGAGCAAGAGCACCGTGTTCAGTGCTCTTGACCTAAGAGATGGTTTCTACCAAATCTTAATGCGTGAGAGTGATATTCCTCTCACGGCGGTAAGCACCCAAGCGGCATGCTTTGGGAGTGGCTAGTGATGCCACAGGGGCTTAAGAATGCCCCTGCGACGTTTAATAGATGCGTAACGCATCTATTACGGTCGGTGCGGGACTTCGCACCGACGTACTTCGACGACGTTTCGTCCACAGCCGGGCTGTGGGCGAGAAGACAGACACCGAGATGCACAAGGAGCATCTCCGACAACTGCTTGCGCTGATGCGCAAGCACAAGTTATATGCAAATCTAAGAAGTGCATATTCGGTGCGTCCGAGATTCCAGTTCTCGGATGCCTTGTCGGCAAGGACGGTGTCCGCCCTGATCCCGAAAAGATCAGGGTGATCAACGAGTGGCCTGCGCCCTCGAATGCAAAGGAACTGCGGCAGTTCCTTGGGTTGGCTACGTACTTGTGCAAGTACATACACGATTACGCTGGGCGTATTCGACCACTGTCGCGCCTCCTCAAGAAGGACGCGGAGTGGAGATGGTCTGCTGAATGTCAGCAGGCCTTCAATTCGGTCAAGCAGGGCCTGACCGAGGCGCCGATCTTGGCCGTCGCCGACCAAGATCGTCCGTTCCACGTTGTGTGTGACGCATCCGACTTTGCAATCGGATGCGCTCTGATGCAGTACGATCACGAAGGACGTGATCGTGTGATCTGCTATCAGTCTCGTCAGCTTAAGCAAGCTGAGCGCAACTATCCAGTACATGACAAGGAACTCCTTGCCATGAAGTATGCGTTAGCCAAGTTCCGTGTCTATCTCCTTGGAGATAGACCCTTCGTGATCTACACCGATCACGCTCTTTACGGACGGCCGTAAAGTCACCACATCTCTCTCAAAGAATGGCACGGTGGCTGTCATTCTTCGCTGAATACAACTTCCAGGTTGAGTACAAACCTGGAAGGTTGAATGTGGTAGCCGACGCACTGTCGCGTCGGCCGGATTACAACTACAAGGTAGTTGACGTCAATGCCATTGGCATTGAACGCAGCAGTGTGCCCACATCGTCGCTGCTCGACGATGTGCGCAAGGCGTACTCGCTTGACGCGGACGCCAAGCGATTGCTGACCTATGTGGAGGCACCTTCCGACAGCGCGCATCGCGCGCTGCCTCCACATCTGAGATCCCGTGTGCACAGGTATAGTGCACACGCCGGCTGCTGCTATACAGATCATATTCAAGTATCACGATGCCCCATCGGCTGGGCATCCGGGTCGAGAGAAGACGTACCTTCTTCTCTCGCGTGACTTCTACTGGCCTCGCCAGTACAAGTGGATCCGCAAGTACGTCCGTGCTTGCGAGGCGTGCAACGAGTGAAGCCGACGCCGGCTTCACAAGCACCGCTACAGTCTCTGCCGATACCGGCAGAGTGTTGAAGTCCATCAGTATGGACTTCATATTCGGGTTACCGCCCGACGCCAAGCGTCGGACTGGAGTGGTCGTCTTTGTCGACCGCTTCAGCAAGATGGTTCATCTTGCTGCGGTGCCTGCCCAAGTCACGTCCAAACAGACGGCACGTCTGTTTGTGGAGCTCATCTTCCGCTCTCACGGTATGCCCCGTGAGATAGTGTCCGACCGTGATCCAAGGTTCACGGCCGCGTTCTGGAAGGAGGTCTTCGGCCTCCTTGGTACTCGGCTGTCGATGTCGACAGCCGACCACCCGACGGATGGTCAGACCGAGCGCGTGAATCGCGTGCTCGGTGACATCCTCAAGAGCTACGCCCACTCGTTCACCGAGTGGAGCGACTGTTTGCCGATGGCAGAGTTTGCCATCAACAACTCGGTGCATGCCTCTACGGGGCATACACCGTTCTACGTGAATGCCATGCGGCATCCACGAGTACCTGCCATGCTTGGCGGGGTGACAGCTCCCTTGAGTGGGGAGGATCTGTGAGCGAGCCACGCCCACAGGAAAATTTGAACGCCGTGACACGTAGTGCCACGCGCCAGAAGAAGTACGCTTTGCGTCTGCACCGGTGCAGGCGCTTTCGAGAACACTTCCGTGCCGGGCACGGAAGTTACAAGCAACGAAGTACCTTTCGCTCCGGGAGCGAAAGAAGACGACCAAGTACCCTTCGCTCTGGGAGCGAAGGAAGAAGACCAAGCACCTTTCGCTCCGGGAGCGAAAGGACAAGCGACGACCCGTCCCACGCCTGCTCCGGGAGCAGACGTGACGCAAGATGACGTGTTCGACTCGGAGTCGAACACCGGAAACCAAATGATACAGTGACGACGCAGGGCGACGTCACTGCTGCGACCAAGTACGTGTCCACACCCCATGTGGACACTCAAGATGACGAGCGCATCGTGCAGGGCACGATAGCGGACAAGGACGCATTGGTCGACACGACCAATGTCGATGCGAAAGACTTCGTGCAGAATCGACAAGCCGTCATGCGGTTTGTTCGTGATGCTATTGCATCTTCTGTCGACCGACAGAAGATGAACGCTGACAAGAAGTCACGCAACAACATTAGTGAGTTCAAAACGAATTCATTAGTTTTACTGTCTACGCAAAACTTGGCTAACATGCAGTCTCGGACTTTGGAGCAAGCAAGCTTGCTCCACGCTTCATCGGCCCCTTTCGTGTCTTGCATCGCCAAGGCACAGCCTACACGCTGGACATACCAACCAGCATGAGACTGCACCCGACGTTCTATGTCGGGCGACTGAAGGCGTATCATGAGCATGATACGCCCGCGCGCTCATCCAACATGGGCACGAAGAAGCGTGATGGTCGAGCTACGACTCGTCACCTTCGTCGCGCTCGCGCGCAGAGCGCGAGCGACGCATGCGAACGCTCTCAACGAGCTTCGCAAACTTCCTCTCGACGTCCTCGACTCGAGACAGCGCATCACCCGCTGTCTCGCGAGAAGCGGACACTCGCGACGAGAGGTTCGAGATCAGCTGACTTTGCTCAGCGATCGTCTTCCAAGCCTCACGGCGGAAGGCAGCATAGTCAGCCGCCAGTTGCTGGAAGGTCTGATCAGCCTCAAGCGGCTGATCAAAGCGACGAGGTTTCCCCTCCGCCGGCACCTTTGCGGGCTGCCGACGGCTCAATTCGCTGGATTGTCGAGCGAATTGTAGCTCACCAGGAGCCACGCACTGACCAAGGTCAGCGTCGTTTTCGATGTCGTTGGAGAGGATACCCTCCCAACACGACTCGTGGGAACCGCGGAATATCCTCGTGAGGGATATTCCGGAAATGGTGATGGCGTACGAAGACCGCCACCACCTCCGCCCGAGCCGAGACTAGGTCTCGGCTGGACAGTGTACCACCCCACGCCCCGGGGACGGGTAGACGCGTAACGGGATCAGGCGGGGTGCTCTCTTCCCGGCATCCGGGAAGACAGTAAAGCGCCAGTCTCGGACTTCACTGGGTACTCGTATCGTCGAGTACCCATCGACTTCGTTCTCACGCAGTCTGTCCGCATTGGGTGGACAGACTGGACACCGTTCTCCACGGGGAACGGCACAAGGTATACCAGCGCTTGCACTGAGTTCGTGCAAGCGGGTAGCCTTGCCAGCGCTATTATGTTTATAATAGCGCTCACGCATGCTTTCGAGACGCTTTCGGAAAGCAGTAGCATCACTGTTCCAGTTCATAACGAACTGGTTCCAGCCCTGAGTCAGTGCGACTGTCTCAGAGACCTTGCTCTTAGCGCTATGGCGCACGCCCTTGAAATAGCGAAGAGCAAGGTACAGCGTCGCATAGTAGTTGCGTCGCTCATCGGAGCCGGCCGCGAAGCCGAGCGCCTCTACGATATCATCATCTTTGATGGTATCGACTTGGAAGAGAGCACAAGGTGTGCCCTGGCCGCCTTCGTCGGACCATCGGAGGCGATGAATGCGCTCCGATGAAACTTCCACGGCTCAGCTCCCTGAGACTGAGCCGCGCTGCGCCCAACAGGCAAGGATGCCTGGGCGGAAGGAGAAACACCCGCGGATGGAGTTTCCGCGGGTCCGCTGCTCTCAGACCGTGCACGTTTAGCGTGCACGACCTCGCCATCTTCTGGTGAGTCTTCACGTTGACGACGAGAGCCAGGCGACGGACTCTCGCGATGAGGCTTGCTCACAGCAGGCTTGTCCCTCACGGGCGAAGAGTGCTCCTCTTCGTCCGCCAAAGAATCACTGTCGTAATCGACAAATGAGGCCAGGGTCTTCCTCATCACCATCACGTCCAGGGGACGTGGTGCTCGCAGCCTTCGCAGGCTGCGCGACAGTCGATTCACCCGCCCCGAAGGGACGGGTTGCCTTGGCGACGATAGCACCGACTTGCTTAGCGCTCTCACGCTCACGAGAGCGCTCTCTCCAATTGTAGTGCGTGATATTCACGCACTGACAGTGTCTTGCCACCTGATGGGGAATCCCCACCGGGTGCGGAGGTCTTGGGACTTTCGGGAGCCTTGGGGCTCCCGGGGACGCGGGACTTGACGCGCTCATTGCAAAATGAGCGTGAGTGTCTTCTCCGTTAAACGAAGAAGACGGAAAGTGACCACAGAAGAGATCGTGGTCACCGTTACCTCCCGAATGCGATACTCGCACTTTGAGAGGGGGTGTAGCGGGGCTACACAGGATAGTGTACCCGGGGTACACTAATACACGCAAACCCACTAGTGTGTGTTGGACACACACTAGCGACCAACATTACGAGCCGTCAATGTAACTATCATTGACGGGCGCTCAGGCGCACAGCTATTGGTTGAAAGGGCCACATTTCAACCAATCATGTGCATGCATTTCATGCAAATGCGTGAGAGCTGTTAAAGGTCACAGATCTTGGAGGACGAAGCGGAGGGAGGCTTGAGGCTATGGAGTCGACCGGAGCGAAGACACTTGACCACTTGGGGTTTGAAGGAGAATTGAAAAGTGATTGATTCGGTCCTTAGTTCGCAAAGTACTTGCTACCTCTAAGCCTACTAGATATTCTACTGGATACACTCTACTGGATTCCTGAGTTGCTCCAGCCAATCACAGAGCGCCACGCATCTTGCCAATCTTGTACCCAGTATCCTGTCGCAAGTATCCAGCGTGGCGTAAACATCGATGACGCAAACATGTAGCGTAAACATACAGAATGATGGAGCAGGCGGTGAGTGTTGGTCATTGCCACAACCGGTACTCGTACCAGTATACCGGTACCCCACAAGTACCATAACTCAGGTACCGCAATACGCCCCCTCAATGCGAACACTCTGTCACGCCGAGAGCCTGAGTCAGTTCCTTGTGGCGTGGCCCCGGCATCGCCTTTGTCATGATATCCGCCAGCATCGTCGCAGTTTCGCAGTACTCCACCGTCACTTCACCGCGTTTTTACTTCATCGCGGATGTGGTGGTACTTGATGTCGATGTGCTTGGCGCGACCGTGGTTCACGGGGTTCTTCGTCATCTTGATGCATGACTGGTTGTCCTCGAAAATCTTGAGCTCCGGGCACGCTTCTCCAGCAACCGTGAGCATTTCACACACCAATCGGTGCACCCACTTGCCTTCTTGGATGGCCAGGCTCAGCGCGATGTACTCCGCTTCACTCGTTGATAGCGACACGCTCGACTGCTTCTTGCTTCCCCAACTGATGGGAGCACCTGTTAGCAGGAACACGTAGCCCGAAGTCGACTTGCGATCCGCGAGATCGCCGGCCCAATCTGCGTCAGAGTATCCACGAAAGTCCACGCTGTCACCAGGCTTGAAGCAGATGCCGTGTGACTTGGTTCCCTGCAGATAGCGAAAAATGCGCTTCACGGCCATCCAGTGCTCCTCCTGCGGATTCTCCATGAAGCGTGACACGTAGCCCACAGCATATGCAATGTCCGGGCGAGTCGCAGTCATGAGATGCATGAGCGCACCCACAGCTTCACGAAATGGCGCGTTCAGCTTGATCGCCAAGTCGCTCGCAACCAGTCGTGAGCTCAAATCCACGGGAGACACCACAGCCTTGCACTCGTCCATACCGAAACGCTTCAGGATGTCATCCACATACCGCCGCTGGCACATCGTCACGCTGCCGTTCGGGCCGTCTACCAACTCGATGCCTAGAATGAAGGCACACTTGCCGCTGTCGGTCATCTCGAAGCGAGTCTTCAGCTCGCGCTTGGTCTGCTCGATGAGCTCAGCCGAACTCCCGGTAATCAGTACGTCGTCCACGTACACGAGCAGCAGCACGCAATGACCGTCGACTTCCTTGATGTAGAGGCACGGGTCATAAGCCGACACGTGAAATCCGATGGAACACACGAACTCGTCGAACGTCTCGTTCCACACGCGCGATGCCTGCTTGAGACCGTAGATGGCTTTCAGTAACTCCACGCAGTCGAAATCGCCATCCAGCTCCACGCCTTCCGGAACGACGCAAAACACGAGTTCCTTCATGATGCCGTACAGGAACGCAGTCACCACGTCCAGTTGGTCGACGGGCCAACCAAAGTATTTGGCTAGGGCGATCACCATGCGCAGCGTCACGTACTTGATCACAGGCGAGAACGTCTCGGTGTAGTCGATGCCGTACTTCTGCTTGAAGCCCTTGGCCACCAGGCGCGCCTTGTACTTCTCGATTGATCCATCGGCTTTTCGCTTGATCTTGAACACCCACTTCGTACCGATGGCACGCTGACCGATGGTAGCTTCGCACCGCGGAACACACCACGTAGACGCATCGACTTGAGTTCCGCACGAATGGCTTTGCGCCAGTGCGCTTGGTCGGGTCCGTTGATCGCCTCTTGAAACGTCGATGGCTCCGACAAATCGCTTGCTTCCACGGCGTTGGCACTCGCACGCCAGAATACAGGACTTGAACTGTCTTCATCATCTTTTTCTTCTTCGTCACTTGGCCCTGATTCCACTCGCACACTTGAACGGCGTTTTGGTCCGCGCTCGAACGACTCGTTCGGCGCACTTGCTTCTTCCAGACCAGCTCTACGACGCACTTGACCCATGTTGCGGTTACTGTCGGAGCGGTTCTTGCGTTTCCCCGCCTGCTTGAAATCCGTCTGGGCAGGGACAGCATCGCTGATATCCAGGTTGTCGAAGTGAGAACGGCTTCGTCCACATCGTCATCCTGATCCATCGCCGAAACGCCAAAGTCGACTCGTCGAAGGTGACATCGCGACTGATCACCACCTTCCCCGCCTCGATGTCATAAACTCGGTAGGCCTTCGACACTTCCTCGTAGCCCATGAACACACCGGCGCGAGCCTTCGCGTCCCACTTGAGTCGCTTCTCCTTCGGCGTCAGCACATATGCGCGACACCCGAAGATACGCATGTGCTTCACACTCGGCTTCGACTTGTACACGATCTCAAACGGAGTCTTGGCCTCGATCTTGGGTGACGGCAGGCGATTCTTGACGTAAATGGCAGTCATCGCCGCCTCAGCCCAGAAACACTTGTCCAGCTTCGCGTGGTGCAGCATGCTGCGACCGATCGTGACGATGGTACGGATCGCGCGCTCTGCCGTGCCGTTTGTCTGGTGAGCGTACGGAACAGTGGTTTGCTGCTCAATACCTTGGTCTTCGTAGAACGACTTGAGCGAGTTGGTCGCAAACTCACGGGCTCCGTCGTGACGCACGAACTTGATTTGTTTGCCGAACTGCGTCTGCACCTTGCTGATGAAGCTCTTGATGCAGTCCTCGCTCTCCGACTTGGCACTCAGGCAGAAACCCTTCATGCATCCGCTGGCCTCGTCCACGATCAGGAGCAGATACTTGCTGCCACCTAGCGAGTCTTCTTCCATCGGGCCACAGATGTCAAAGTGAATCAGCTCGAACACGTCGTAGTGGCGCTTGTCGCGGTTGCTTGGAACGGCTTCTGGACCATTTTGCCTTGCTGACACCCGCGACACATGCTCGGTCCCGTCGACTTCGTCGGCATCTTGGCGTCCTTGATCATGCCGTTGTTCACCATCTTGCGCAGCACGTCGATGGGAGCATGACCCAAACGCGCATGAAGGTCAACTTGTCCCGAAGTTGTCGCCGCGTTTGCCATCCGCAGTGGCGTCCGAAGCCAGTACAGACCGTCGACAAGATCCGCCGTTGCCACGACCTTGTTCGATCCTTTGCGCGCAATGAGCATGCTGGCGCCGTCGAACACCACTTGAAACGCTCCACTCTTGTTAATCTGCGGCACCGACAGCAGATTCTTGTTCATACTCGGCACGTACAGCGCGTTCTGGATCTCGATCTCGCGCTCGTCGCCGTTGGGCAGGACCACCCGTTCCATGATAGTCCCCACACCCTTGATTGCAGCCTTGTTGCCGTCAGCCACCGACAGTTCGCCCTCGTCCCGTTCATCGATTTCAGCGAACTTGGCCTTGTTGTTGCAGATGTGGTGCGTCGCTCCACTGTCGATCGCCCACATGCCGGACATACCCTTGCCCGTCGATATTCCACACTCTAACGAAACCGCAAACGCCACTCGGTCGTAGTCGTCCACGTCGTTCCTCCAGTTGATGTTGTTGGCCCCGCGTCCACGGTTGTAGCCACCGCCGCGTCGAGCTCCTCGATTCTCATCCTTCTGCTTGGTCCAGCACCGTTCAATCGTGTGCCCCAATTTCCCGCAGTACGCACACTGGCAAAACTCTCGCTCGACACTGAACGCCTTCGCAGCGTCTTCAGTCTTCACCGTAGCCGTCTTCTCGCCCTGTCGCTTGATGTGCTCATTCGTCAGCACCTTCACAACGTCTTGCGACCGCAACTCCGCGTTGCTCATCTCCAGGTTTAGCACGACATTCTCGTAGCTCTTGGGAGACTGCGTAGCAAGCAGATCGCCACGTCTTCATCCTCCATCTTGGCGCCGATGCTGCTGAGCTTGGCGCTGATGTTGAGGACCTCGTTGCAGTGATGCAAGACATTACCGCCTTCCTCCATCTCCATGCTGAAGAGCTGGCGCTTCAGGTAGATGCGTCCAGCCTTCTGCGACCCGCCGTAGAGCGTCTTCAATCGCGCCCACGCGACCCACGCTTCTTCACAGTCGTCAACCACGTGATGGTAGTCCGCATTCATGTGGAGTAACATCAGTCCAAACGCGATGTTGCTCGCCTTGACGTACTCACCCTTGATCCGCGAGTCCGCGAACGTTGGCGTTGTCTCCCGGTTCACGACATGCCACACCGACTTGGTCAGAAACACGCCACGCATGTAGCGGTTCCACGTCGCGTAGTTGTCGCCGTCGAACTTGTCGATGGAGACCTTGGTCGAGGCGTCTTGAGTAGAGGACATGGTGCTTGGGCTCATAACCTGTTAAAGGTCACAGATCTTGGAGGACGAAGCGGAGGGAGGCTTGAGGCTCTGGAGTCGACCGGAGCGAAGACACTTGACCACTTGGGGTTTGAAGGAGAATTGAAAAGTGATTGATTCGGTCCTTAGTTCGCAAAGTACTTGCTACCTCTAAGTCTACTAGATATTCTACTGGATACACTCTACTGGATTCCTGAGTTGCTCCAGCCAATCACAGAGCGCCACGCATCTTGCCAATCTTGTACCCAGTATCCTGTCGCAAGTATCCAGCGTGGCGTAAACATCGATGACGCAAACATGTAGCGTAAACATACAGAATGATTGAGCAGGCGGTGAGTGCTGGTCATTGGCACAACCGGTACTCGTACCAGTACACCGGTACCCCACGAGTACCATAACTCAGGTACCGCAATAAGAGCCAACCATGTTCTCACCCTTGCAATTAGATATCATCTTAAAGGGGTTTAGCGTAAAGATAAGGCCAGCCCGCCACGCGGCGGGCTGCCATTCAGTTTTCTATTTTGATCTAAAGTATTAAGTATTTTGTTTAGAAATTCGCGAGCCCTCGTATTTCTATCTTGTATACAAATTTTAAGTCTACGCTTCCTCAATACGCGCATACCGTGTATGCTAAGAAACAGAGCATAGCTCTCGCCCTGTTTCACACCGCCTTGTCGACGTTGCTTACATCCAGGTCATTTGCAGAACTGCTGCAAGGTCACCACCAACAGACTACCCACGACGCGAGCACTCAGGCTCAGGAAGTACGTCAGACGGCACGCCAAGAAGGGCACGGGTCCACTCCTGACTGCCAGTCGATGGCTACACTGAAGGGTAATGTGTCAAAGGCGGAGGATGAAGCCATGCAGGGGAGAAATAGACGGAGCCAGCATCGGTTTTGCGAGTGCCGGACGTGCCGGAAGCTAAGGCAGATCAACAAATCACGAAGACGCCTCCAGCGCTCGAAACGACTGCGTCCACCGATGTGGCCAGTAGGCCACGCGGGGGAGCTGCGACAGAGCGCAGGCAGCCGACAGCGAAGATAGGGCGCAGCACAACGGTGCAGGTGCGGCAGCTGGAGACGTTCATGGAGGCGCAGTGCGCGAAGAAGCAGGGCACAGAGGCACCGGCCGGAAAGACCATTGGTGTAGCGGCCAAGAGCATCAAGTCTGGTGGCAAGATCAAGAAAAACGATGGCAAGAAGCCTAAATCGACACCACCTGCACGACTTGGGAATACGCCAGCCCAAGCTGCTGCCAAACGCTACAGGCAGATGGTGGCCGTCTATGACGAGCTAGCGGGAGGTTCGGACTCTGATGAGGAGTTCCCCTGCCGAATAATGTTAGACATGCCGTGGACCACCATGGAGCCGCTGCGGCACTATCTGCTAGCAGGGGGATACCACGGGATCAGCACCGGTGGCCTATGCTGCGAAGGTCGGGCAAGGCCAGATGGCACAGACTCCCAGCAGCCCTCCGAGGTCAGCTGATGAGTAGTATGAGCGCAGAGGCTGCAAATGATGCATCTGGAGACGTGGACGACGACTACGCGGACTCAAGCCAGCCGACCTCACCAATCGACAGCATGCAGGACATGCACTCACCGTCCTCTGAGACACAACCATCGCAAGAACCATTCTGGCATGATGCATCGCTGGCCTCGCCCATGGTCACGGAAGAAGTGGTAGCGGAGTCCACACAGGACTCTACGGCTAGTTCTGACAGCCAGCTCTGCGAAGTGGATAAGGTTGTCCCTCCGGACTCCAACTATCTGCTCGCTGTATCAGAGTGGATCAACAGTGTCGATGGGTCCGAGGTGTACGTACCACCGAACGGCCAATGTCTCTACTCTGGC